>JASAMY010002328.1:0-49058 GCA_030248085.1 Paralinhomoeus sp. GSCO2_6
ACTGCCTGCCGTCCATCAACTGAAGTCGAATGCGACGCACGCATGGATGGTCGCTCGCACGCACGGACCGTCTGTGGACAGTACAAGGTAGAGTTGGGAAGCGTGTGGGGAGTGAAGTCGGGTTCGTGCGTGCGAAGGTGTGCGTGCGTGTGTGTGTGCGTGCGTGGCTGCACGTCTGAGCGATTGCGCGTGTGAGACGACGATGACGAGCGACGTTGAGTGTTTTTTGGTACCAAAAACATGGGATGGGCAGTGCACGCAAAAAAGCGCAAGAACGGGCGCGACGACGGCGCAACGGAAACGACGGACGAGGACGCGCAGGCGGCAGAGAGAAGGCAACTGAGACGACAAACAGCAGGGCCGCACAAAGGTGTAACTGGGTAGTGTGTAGGTACAGGTCACCCTCCCCAGCTTCGGTCAATCCTGCACGAAAAGTAGGACCCCCGCCTTGGTCCAACCTGC
Source organism: Paralinhomoeus sp. GSCO2_6 (assembly GCA_030248085.1). Lineage (NCBI taxonomy): Eukaryota > Metazoa > Nematoda > Chromadorea > Monhysterida > Linhomoeidae > Paralinhomoeus > Paralinhomoeus sp. GSCO2_6. The sequence continues at coordinate 463 of JASAMY010002328.1, forward strand.
ACTCATTGCAGGTTACCCCCATGGTTGAATGTGTTTCTCATACTTCTCAAGGTGTTTTTTCAGGCCTGTGAGCAGTATTTATTGTCCAAATATCAAAAATTTCCCCTGCGGCGCTGTATTTCACGCACCTACAGACCATTTTTGAGTACATCGAGCTCGTTTTCGGCCCAAAATTCAAAAAGAAATGCATGCGTCGCTGTTTTCAGCAAAATGTTGAGGCTGGAAAACGAGAAATTGTATCAAATTTGGCCGTGCAGGTCACCCGCATCAACTTTTGAAAAATCCCAGATTCACCCCCTCCCAGCTTGGATGGCCAGTTACACCTATGGGGCCGCAACTCGATCGAGTTCATCTGTACGGTGATCGAGCAGGCGGGCGGCGGCGAGCAGGCTGTCGTCGAGCTGGGCCGGCTCGGCTGCTCGACCTCGGCCGAGACGGCGGCCAGCGCCGCGCACGAGGCCTCCACGCACTGCCCCTCCCCGTGCGACGACACTGCAACGTCGGCACGCGCGCACTCACAAGCAGAGCATAGGTGCTATTTTGGTTTCCACCTTCCATGGAGCGTTGCGCAATCCCATCGATTTTAACTGCTGTGGAGCTGCCCCCCCCCCTTGACCAGCCCCTTCGCGATATGCGAAATCCCCTTCTGGCACCCTGCGAAACGAAATGCGAAATCCCTTGGCGCTTCAGATGAGAAATCCCGGCGGACTAATCCAGGGTGTGCCACCTATGTTAGCGTCCTCTTTGGGTCTGAACACCAAACGAACCAACGTGATGTGGACCAACAAAAGTGCCGATTTATAGCTTACACGCAATTTTGGTGCACATTTGTTTCAATTCTGACCCTCCCCCCCCCTCTCCAAATCTTACACCCTGGCTGGGCTTTCCTCCGGGTAGGGTTTAGACCTCCGTCCCCAATGGCCTCCAAACCCAAATAGCACCTATGAACGAGACCCGCAACTCACCACCGTGTGCAGTGCTCCTGTCGCGGCGCGGAGAGTTGAGAGCGGGTCAAAGTTGAGCAGAGGCGCAGTGTCCGTCCGTGTCGGTGCCGCGGTGCCGCGGCTCGAGGTCGCCGACTGCCTCCGCCTGACCGTCGAGTCGAACTCGAGCATGTAGCGGACAACGGAGGGCAGCCTGGCGCTCTTCGCCTAGAGAGGCTCCGCACAGCGCCACAGCCTCCAACGACAAATGCAAAGCAACGCCGTACACATTCTTACGCTGACGGATGCACTCAGCAGACGTACGCACGCACGAACTCACTCACTCAACAAGCGTGCACGCACGCCCGTGTGTCCGTGTGGGGCGGAATGGGGGGGGGGGTTGGGAATGGCTTCTGATTCGGAAGAGTTCATTCACCTCTCACCCTTCTGGCATTCACGTTCTGCCATTCATTTAGTCCAATTGGGACCACTAGCGGATCCAGACAGGGGGAGAGGGGGGTCTCCCCCTCCTGTCAGCTCAGATTTGGGGGGGGGGGGATGGAGGGGGAGAGATCAGGGGAAAAGCAGGAAAGAAGGGCGAGCACAAGGGGAAATGGGCAGATTTTTACGTTTTCCTTCAATTAAGGCACTCAAAAGCGCAAAATTTTCGCCTGCGGCGCTGTGGTTCTTGTCCAACTCACGTTTGATTCGTAAGGGGCTAAAAAATACCGTCATTTTTGTCTATTCCACAGTAGTGTAGTTTGTGTGGTGAAAAGAAATTGACCTACTCCCCCCTCTGTCAGAAAATCCTGGATCCGCCAGTGATTGGGACAAATTCCCTTCTTCTAAATGGTGAAATACGGACGGTACTGCACTATGTTGGGGACCCCAAACAAGGAGGATCGTTTTAGGCACTATCAAGCAAGTTTATGCAATACGCATGAATAGTTTGCGCTAGACTGATTTGCGACTTGCTATTAAAATGAAACAATGAAATGAAATTCAGGGCATCTACACCACCCCCCCCCCCCCTTTGATCAAACCCCGTTACACAGGTGTGAACCCCTAAGAACCATAGGTGCCCACAGAAAGGGCCAGGGGCGGGGTAAATCGCCAAATTTGTTGAAGGCAGGGGGTGGGTAAATTAGGATTTTCGGGATGGTTTTATACGTTGAAATTGCTCAGAAAATGGTACTTTTTCGCCTCAAAATGGACCCAAAACGTAAAATATTTTTGCAAGATAAATTGACTTGAAGCTCCAGAAAATGAACGACAGGGGAGGGGTCGTCCTCATCCCGAAAGTCTTTCAGGATAGGGTCTTCCAGGGGAGGGGGTAAACCCCCCCCCCAATGGGCAGGTATGCTAAGAACACGCACGCACGTGACGCACGCACGACATCCAAAAAACAAAACGAACCTCATTCACTGCCTCTTCAACAACAGTTGTAACTCTGTTCAAAATTCAAAGGAGATTGCGATCTTCTTCTGATGCCTCGCACAGAACAGTGCCTCTTGATAAACCGCAGAGAAGAACCTGAACGGGTTCCCATGCGGGGAAGAAAGGGGGAAACGAGCAGCTATGAACAAGAGCAACAGCAACGGCGACGACACGCAACTCACCGTGCGCAGTGCTCCTGTCGGTCGCGGCGCCGGGCGCAGTGTCCGTTCGTAAGGAGAAAACTGCCACAGTGCCGCCTCTCTTCTCATCACCTACACAAATGCAAAGCAATGCCGTACAAATTCTGACAGCGACTGACGGCTGACGCCGTTAGACGCACGCACGCACGCACTCGCTCACCACGCGTGCACGCACTCACGCACTCACTCACTCACTCAAGAGACAGACGCTTTTCAATCAACAATTTTGGAAGAGCAAAGCGCACCCGCCTAGCTTTGGTAGAACGTTGCAGCGCTCGCCCACCACAGCCCATGTGACGCCAGAGCCGGACACGATCATCGCGCACCGTCTCCTTTACCAGCTAAACGAACATTAAAAAATAATGTGCAACTTTTAATTGTACAACAACTTCACTTTAATCTCGCGCTCGCGAATGTCGGCGATGTCAGCTTCCATCCGACACATGATGAGCCCATTCTGATGGTTTTCTAAGGCGCCTTACTCGGGGCCGCACGGTTGTCACGAATTGATATATTTTATTTCGAAATTTATTTCTATTTATTAAGGAAGAAAAACAACCGTTATGCACTAATCAAGGGCAAGCACAAAGCAAAGAAAGGCAGAAACACGTACTATAAATGTATTCATCTGACTGCTCAACGTCTAAAAGCCATTAAATGTCATGTTCCATAAACTATTTACCTATATACATTGCATTTCCTTTGCATTGCCGTAACCTTTATGGAGTACACAATATGCGTTTAATCCTCTATTGACCTTTGTTGTGTGCTCGCTTAGGCTAAAGTTGTATAGTCTGAATATGGTAGCAGAGAATGGTACAGCTTCCCATACAGTGTCCCACTAAACAGCGCGCCTCAAAGGGTAGTCCCTTGTCTGTGCGTTTTCGAAAGTTAATCCGGCTGCGTGCGATTCAAGACGACAATTTATGTCCTTGTGTTACGGTCTTGTGGGCCTACAAACGTTCGGCGGGTTTTCGGGCGGTGGCGCTTCGATTACCCGCCGCCGCCCCCGCTCCGCGCACTGCTTAGAGGAAGGGAGTGGGCGGCTGGCGGGTTGGCCGCCGCTCCCACCCGCCAGCGGGTTTTCGGGCGGTGGGGCCGCGATTACCCGCCGCCACCCCGGAAAAAGGCGAACTTGCTGCGGCGGACAGCGGGCTGGCCGCCACATGGCCCGCGGGTCCCCTGACAATTGTAGGCCGGTTGGTGGGTGGCTGGCGTCCTTGAGAAAGTGGCGGCGCCGTTGGAGTCCGCTGTTGGAGAGGGGAAGAGTGTTGGGAGTACGGTGTGAACCAGTAGGCAGGCCGGGGGCCGGCGGCGGCCCTCATTACAATCCAGCGGTATGGACTATGGACGCATCGAATCGAAGCGTACATGTGCATCTACCGGTATTTCGATTCAGGCTGGGGTCCGAGACCATCGTGAGGTATGTGGGGGTGTAACAAATTTGGAGCGGGTGGGGGTGGGGTCACAGAAGGAAAATTTTTAGACTACAATAGAGTCAGAATAGCAACGGGTAGAATCAGGTATAGTTGTTTTACGATAAAAACTGAAAAGAACGCAAAAACCACTAACTTTCTACAGTCGACCGACACACACACACACACACACACACACACACACACACACACACACACACACACACACACACAGTCTCTGACCACACCAAATTGCTGAATGAAATGACTGTCAAAGTAGGAGTTCTGTTAGGAGCGTTTTGGGTAACCATAAGTGTCAGTGGCTGGATTTATTGCAACTCCTCAACGTATTCGACGCAACAAGAACTTGGTTTGCGGTTCCGAATGAAGACGACACCTAGCAAACACCTATGTTTGTCTTGTTGTCATGTTCATTCGACACACAGGCGTAGGGGAAGGATGCAGAGCGCGACGCAACGCGACAACCGATGCGATGAGCAGTTGTCGCCGTGATCCCTTCTAGAATTGAGGAAGGCTGAAGTCCCTAGACGGGAAGCAGGCGGCCATATTGCGCCGCATCTCGTCGCGGTAGAGGTCGTCGGTGGTGTTGAGGACGGCCTCGTCGAGCTCCTGCTCGTCCAGCTTGTGCTTGCGCGCGTGACGGCGAGCGCGAGCCAAGGAGATGAACGTCTGCGAGCAGTGCCGACAGGCGAACGGCTTCCATTCGATGTGGTGCTGCGCCACGTGGTCGCGCAATGGCCGCAACTTGCAGGCGAGCACGAGCAATCCGCACAGCTGACAGCTGAGCTGGCGATTTCCCACTCGCCGAACCCTCGACTTTTTCATCTGCTTGATATGGGACGCTAAAAAACCGAGTACTATACAATTACAATAAAGAACAGAAAGAGAATTCGGTCTACACACGTTTTATCGCTGGCGTTCTTACAGGCGCTTGGACGGTGGGAAAGCATCTCTCGACCATCTGCTCGACAGCACACTTGTCCACAGGAGCACTGAAAAGGTGCGGACGTGAGTTACTGCAGAAAGGGCACCAGGAGAAAAGCAATACGTTGCGTCTCCATTTTGACAGTGCCTCATCGCATGCCCAGTACGACTCTTGGCCCACTGGATTGTTCTGTCGCAAATTCTGCAGTCCATCGCTTCCGCCTTGGCATCGGGATCACCATGCTCTGATCCCCTCTTTATGGTTCTGTCGCGACATCGGGCGGGAGCTACCAACTTGCTCTTGTGGGCCTTCCGACGAAAGCTGAAGATTCGCGTGCGAATGTTGGGTCGAATGCGAGCGAGAGTGTGACGCGCAGTACGCACTCGGGGAAGCAGTCGTCGATACGCGTTCTCAGCTGACTCTCGTAGGCTTCGTCGCGCCGGCAGAGCACGTAGCGGTTGGCGACGAGCCGGCCGACGTTGTGCACGCCCATGGCGTGACGACGGATATTTGTCCTTGTGACGTTCATATAGTGGCACTTGGCGCAGCCAAATGGCCGAGAGGACATGTGGTGCTGTTGCACGTGGTAGGACACCGCGCTCGGCCTGCGCACGTTCACGCCGCACTCGCGACAGGCGAACGCGCTACGGCGCCGCGGAGGCGGCGGCTTTGACGATTGTTCGTCTGAAGCGACAAAAGTTCTCCCTCCATCTCGCCTCCATTCTGTTTACGTTGCAGACGCATGCATTGTTGGATTGGCGACTGTTTGTCGGAAACAGTTAAAGCATGTATCCAAAACGCCCCGCTGCCCTCCCACTACCCATGTGCACCAATGCAAACGCCAACACAGACCTGATGCGCCTCCGTCTGCTGGGCGTTCGAATTGAGATGTCGGCAGGACGGGAACTGGCGTCGCGGGCATGGAAGCGACGAAGCGATCGGCGAGCGCTGGAAAGCACTTGGCAGTCAGTTCTTCCAGCTCGCTTGTCGACTCCTGCTTGCGACATCTAAGTACACGCACAGAACGTTTCGCGCGATGCGAAGACATCGTCCGGCACGCACTCTTTGGGCTCTAATCCATGGAGTTGCCTGGCGTGAGTTGTAAACGAACTGCGACTCCTATAATTTGACTGAATTTCTGGCCAGTGCTGCAACTACATACATATGTGGCCGTTACTTGAAACGTTTCGGACACGCGTTGCAGCCAAAGAACAGCCACTTCAGATGCGTGATGGCGTGCTTTCGACAGTCGCCTACGCGACTCAGAACGGCGCCGCACTCCATGCACTGGAAGTCCTGAAAACAGAATTTCTGTGCACTCGTCAGTGCATCGCCAAACCGTGCCATACCGAAACGCCACCAGCCTTCTTGCGCTTCCTTTGAACACGAGCTGAGGAGAGGCGCGCTTTCTGCCGGGTCGTCTTGCGTCGCACTGTTGGGTTTGACGACACGAGACTCGGAGCGCTGGGTGGCTCGTCGTCTACAACAAGTACTCAAGCGTTGCAAATCACACTGTTTGCCTGTATTCTTTCAGTAAAAATGCACCGTCAGAGAGGTTGACGACCGGAGCATCTTGCTCAAGTTCTTCTTTTACCACGGCTGCAACAGCGGGCTGGTCCGACAGGGACGGCGACGGCTCGACTTGGAGGAGCGGGGCTCGCGGCTCTTCTCCGAGCGGTGTCGGCGGCAGCTGCGTCGCATGAGCGCTGACGACGCTGCGCTGGCTAGGTTAGTACGCGTCTGACTACCGTCGCCGATGCGCTCGGGAGCGCACTGTCGTCGGCGAGGCTCGTGGCGGTGGCCCTAGCGAGACTAGCGGCGCGCAGGCAGCGCTGCATGGTCGTCTCGAAGAAGCTGCGCTGCGCGTCGACGGCCGCGTCTCCGTCGGTGGCGTCCTCGGCGAAGACGTAGCCGAGACGCTTGGAGGGGTGCTCGCGCGCGAAGTGGTCGCGCATGCCCTCAACGGAGCCGCAGCCGGCGGGGCACTGCGAGCACGCGTACGGCGCGTAGTCGAGCGCGTGCGCGATGCCCACGTGACGCTCCAACTCGTACAGGTTCTCTGCAGTGTGCAGTTTTAACCAGACATGACAAAGACGGACGGAAAATATTTGTTAGCATACCGCAAACAGTTCGGCAGATGCACAGCATTGGAAACCGCGTCGTACCGTTGGCCATCGCCATGATTACAACTAGAAGAAATTAGTAGAGAGAGACGAGCGAGTGAAAGCAATTCACAAACGCGAGGCGACGCGACGCAGCAAACCGCATGGGGTCCGTTCTGCACTACGCCCCCCCCCCCACCGCCACCCGCAGCTACCTGCATCCATAACTAACTAGTAAGGCAACCAATGACATCGGTGTAGTAGGCAAGAGTCAAGAACCCAGAAAGGGAAACCGTACTTTTTATCTTCTAGTTGGTCTAGACCGGTATGTATACCTAGCAACCTCCTCCTCCTAGTCCTTCCTGCCTACTCCACTCCCCTTCCAGTGGCGTAGCCAGGATTTGGTCTCGGGAGGGGGTACAGATTTCCAACTTTGTAACAGGGTCCCCCCTTTTGCGCCGCAGGCGAAAATTTTGAGATTTTGGGCTACTTTCGAGCATTTTGAACCTATTTTGGCGACTTTCGAGAAATTTTAACCTATATTGGGCCACTTTCATACCTGTAACTGGGTCTGGCAGAGTGGGGGGGGGTAGCTGGCCGATTTTGGGGGAGGGGGTCTCCGGAGCAAAAAGTGGGGGGGGGGGGTAGCTGGCCATTGTTTGAGTTATAATGGTACTTATTGGTCTAAAATGGGTATAAAAAGGGTGTAAACAGTGTTATTTAGCTGTTTTATGGTCATATAACACTGAAAAGCACTGAAAAACACCAACAGTTACTCACTTTTATCGTTTTAGACATGACGAAAATCCTTTGGGAAAATTCTGGGGGGGGGGGGGGGGTCAGGGGGGGAGTTGGGGGGTGGTTGAAAAACTAGTGGGGGGCCCCCAAAGCCCCCCCAACCACCCCCCCCAGTTACAGGTATGGCCACTTTTGAGCAATTTTAACCAATTTTGAGCTACTTTCGAGCATTTTTAACCTCACAAGTGAGCTACAATGCTTTCTCTCTCTCATCTTTCGCCCGGCCATTTTTGCAACAGGGTGGATGGACCCTGTTGCATTTTTTGGGCTTCACACAATCTCGGGGAGGGGTATACCCCCCCCCCTACCCCCTCCCTTGGCTACGCTACTGTCCCCTTCCATACCCCACCTACCCGATCCATGGTCCAACGAGTCTATGAAAGCTACATTGCAAGGTAGAGTGTGCGCTGATCCTGATTCGCGAGGCTCCATCCGCTCCAACCCCCTGCCCGCAGCACCCCCCCCCCCCAGAATATTCCGAAAAGATTTTCACCATGTCTAAAACGAATGACTGAGTAAATGTTGGTTTTTTCAGTGCTTTCATGACAGTAAACACTTGAGGATCCGAAAGGGGGAGACGGGGGTCTCCCCCTACTGTCAGCTCAGATTTGGGGGGGGGGGACAGACGGGAAGAGTTCAGGGGGAGAAGAAGGAAAGAAGGACGAGCACAGGGGAAAGTGGGCAGATTCTTACGTTTTCCTTGGATTAAGGCACTCAAAAGCGCAAAATTTTCGCCTGTGGCGGTGTGGTTCTATTGCAATGTGTTTAGTGCATTTTGACCCATTTTTGACCAAACGATACCAGTATACCGTAAACCCTATAATTAGCCCCCCGGGGGCTAATTGTTTCGTTCGAGCGCTAAGAGGGTGTATAATTATAGGGGGGGGCTAATTATAGGGGGGGGCTTATAAACTGGAAGTGTCGATGAGTGGGAAGATGTGTGGGCAAAAGGGCGCGTGGGGGCGATTTTTAAGGGAAAAAGGCGCTGTGCACACACGTTGGTACACTCTAACACACTCTCACACAGTCTCACATGCACATACGTGTACATACATACACATACGCGACCATACATACACCCAGACATGGAAACATGTGCCTTTTTGACGATGGTTCATTTAGGGAGGGGTGTAATTACAGCGGGGGGGGGGGCTTATTAACTCAAAGTGGTCTTGGGAGGGTGTATTATTATAGGGGGGGGGCTAATTATAGGGTTTACGGTATGTAAACAAATCGTCGGCTACGCCCCACTTTTCGTTCCACCCCCCCCCCACTCGCCTTGACCCAGTTAGTTACCACCACTAGCCAGAGCTGCCAGACCACGTCGTCACCATACCTGTAACTGGGGGGGGGTTGGGGGCCCCCACTATTTTTCCAACACCCACCCAACTCCCCCCCCCCCGAATTTTCCAAAGGGATTTTCACTCAGTCTAAAACGGTAAAAGTGAGTAAATGTTGGTGTATTTCAGTGCTTTTCAGTGTTATATGACCATAAAACAGCTAAATAACACTGTTTAGACCCTATTTATACCGATTTTTGACCAAAAAGTACCAGGATAACTCAAAAAATGGCCAGCTACCCCCCACTTTTTGCTCCAGCCACCCCCTCCCTCAAAAAGTGCTGTCTACCCCCCCCCCACTCTTCCAGACCCGGTTACAGGTATGCACGTCACCACAGGTATGCCACAGGAGCGGGCACAAAAGACAAATATGCACAGTAAAGAAATGTAAATGTAAAGGAAATACACAATATGCAAATATCTCAAATTTGCATTCATTACTTCTGTAGCTCAACAATAAAAAATACCGTACTCAAACATCATGTGGCCGAAAAACCCAAACCATGCAAACGATGTAGTAGGAAAGAGATGGAAAGATACAGCAACGCTCCTAAACTGTGATAATTACTACACAGATTAGAGAAAGAGAGAATACAGTAACACAATAGTGCCGCATCGTCACTGCCTCCTTTTAGAGTACATGCAGCACGCAAGCGACTGTCGTCAATATGTGCTTGTGCAAAGAAATCATTTCAGTACCGGTCCGGAAAGAGTACATTTGATTTGATTTCGGTGAGAATCGCGAACCTACCATGCCTCGAGTCCGCAGTCTGTTCCGCGCTTCTCTAGTCATCCTTGTTGTCGCCAGTCTCTCCACCGCCCACAGCACACGGTCGAGCAGCGCGCATGGCGTCGAGCAGCAGCCGACAAAAGCAGCGGCGCCGTCGTCTACGACCGGAGACAGCGAGAGATCGCGATCCACCAATGTGGAAACGTCGCCCATCGTCGACGAGAAGGCCAATCAGACGGACGGCGCTATTGGTCTGCTAGAGTCCTACAGCCACATGAAGATCAGAGAGTGGATGGTGCGTGCGTTGGTGCCTGCGTGCTTGCGTGCGTGCGTGCGTGCGTGCGTGCGTGCGTGCGTGCTAGCGATGCAATGGCAATGCGAGCTGGCTGCCCACGGGATTTGGACCAGGGGCGGGGTGGCCGATAGATCGCGACCTTTTTTTTAATATTTGTTTGGTTCAAAAACGTTTTTCGAGATAGCTTTTTATGCATCGCACTTTCACCTGAAATGATGATCTTTCTTTCGGCTTAAAATTGACGCCCGAGGGCCCTATCGGTGAGTAAAAGAAGCCAATTTTTTACTACTTTTTTTAAGCTGTGCAGCGCAAAAATACACAGCGCCATGCTGCAGCCTGCAGTTACAACTTTTGCTGTTTGCAGTGAGAATTGACTTGAATTGAGGTTCTGGAAATGGTTGCTGGTTGCCTGATTGCGAGAGAGGAAGTAAGCTGCTGTTCAGAAGCGTCCCTACGTGCACGGCCTCCTGCTGCCGGCGCTTATCGGTACGTCGGCGTCCCTGCTGACCGTCTGTCTCGTCTGCTGCCTCAACTCGGCCTGCCGACGCTGCGCCAGGCAGCGACGAAGGCGCAGAATCAAGGTACGGGGCGTGCCCTGAGAGTGGCTGTACTTGAATTCCCATTCCTTCTGCTGCTGTGCTGTGCCGGTGTCGGTAGTGTAATCAAGCAAGTAGATGGGGATTTGACTAGTTGGACAGCTTCCCGAAACAGTGCACACAAGCAGGTGAAGCGCACTGTTGCAATTGAAACTCCAGAAATGTTGTAGGTAGTTATACCATCGTTATGATCTACCCGCTCCCGAAATTCATATTCTTCGTCCCTGACTGCGCAACGCCACTAATGGGAGGAGGGAGTGTGCATTTGGAAACCTATTCATAGCATACGTGTAGATTGGTCCAAAAGCCAGGGGGGGGGGGGGGGAGGGGAGGGGGGGGGGGGGGGTCTATAGCCATCCCGGGTAAAATGACCGGGATCGGAAATTTTGGAGGAGGGGTTGTCGAAGGGGAAGATTTCGCACCAAAATAGCGCGTAAATCGGTGCTTTTTGGTCCAAAATGTGCCAAAACAACGCCTAAATAGCACTTCTTAAGCGTTTTTGGGTCACACTACAATGAAAAAGGACACAAAAACACGCATATACACCCAAATTTTCAATAAAGAGAGAGGGTTTCCCGCAACGTATCCGGGCTGGCGATGGCCAGGGGGGGGGGGGTGGGGTGGTCCCGCAAAAAAGCGGGACGGCCTTGGCCGGGGGGGTGAACCCCCCCTAAACCACCCCTGAGCCCACGTATGATTCATAGGCTTACTTCTTGGGTTTCTTTCCTTCATTTTAGTTGTTAAGGAGCGGGCGGGACGTGTATGAGTGATGAGTACGCTTTGCGTCCTGTGGCGGTGGTCTTGGGTTGGGTCGGTCTGTCCTTGTCTCCGTCCGGCTTTCCTCTCGTCAGCTTTGCTCCTTTATGGTGGATGACGCGCTTTGATGCGAGCCCTCTCCCGGACAAGGCTGTGTGTCAGCGGCTGTGCTCGCGCGCCGACCGTTCCGGCAGCGGCTCTAGACGCAGCCGGCAGCCGTTCGTCGAGGCAGCGGATGGCACACGCGCGCGTGCGCTGCCCTGTGTCGGGCGGTGTGTGTGTGTGGCGATTGGCAAATGCGCTAGCGTGGACACTGACGGCCGCTCGGCCTGTTTTGAGAGCGGCCGCTCTCGCCGTCGCGATGGCCGGCCGAGCAGCAAGCAGCAGGGACGGTCTGTCCGTCGCACGCTTTCACTCGACGTATACGTAGTGAAGATTTGCGGTCAGCACCCGCCAGCGTTTTTTCCACGCTGTGTTTTTTGATTCGTTCGACCGTGCTCCTGAGAATGCAGACGCTCTAACATTTCTGCGGACTAACTAGTGCTTGGCGAGGCGTCGTCTGGCCAATTAATTCTCATCTCCTGCCGTTTGCAGAGTCTAGCCGACGAGCTACGAACGGACAAGAAGCAGTTGCTGTCCACTGGGGGCCAAGAAGAGTCGGACGACGAGTTTTGATTGTCAGCTTTGCCACGCTGCTACCGCCAAAGAAGAAACATACGTCGACTACCGTACCGTCACAAAAAATTATCTCTAAGTGCTCTCGTTGCCGCGATGTGCATTCCTTTTGATGGATAGTGTAAGAATTTGCGTGCCGATGCGAATCGAAGTGATAGTTTCGTCTTTTTTCTGGGATCTCTTTTTCGTGTTCTGGCTTTACTCGCTTCTGGGTCACATTTTTACTTTTCTTGTGATCTTTTTCTTTTGATCTTCTGGTTGGTTTTTTTTTTCTATTCGGCGTGGGGTATGTATCACGGTGGTAGCGTTGTTGACAGCAACGCGACGAGACGAAATGTCGACAACCATTTCGTGGCTTCTCGTTGAATGGTTCTGCGTTAGCCTTTTCGGTGCTTTATCTGCGTTGCTATGTTTGGCGGTTTGAAGGTTTTTCCGATACAGAAATAGAAATGCTGAGCAATGCAACCAGCCTACACGACACGACAGGGAAGCAGAAATCAAATGGGTGCCGTGAAGTGAATCCGCCAAGCACAGATCGCACGCATTGCACTGTTTAGAGTCGGACTACGTTGTCCAGTCACTACGTGAATCTTACCTGTTCCTAGGCCACAGGCGACCGCTCTCGCCTATTGGGTGTGTACTTTCAAAACAACGTGCCATGTCCCTCCCTGGCTGCCCCGCTCGTGCGCCGAGTCATTAGTTGACAGCTGATCAAATCAAAACGTCAATGGCTGATTAGTGTGTGTGTGTGTGTGTCAGCGACTTCTAACCTGCGCAGCAACGCTTTAGTGATTCACATCATAGTGTAGCCTCGGGAAGTGGAAACGCTAAGTAGCCGGATATGATGGTTGTTGATCTTTGTCTTATCGTGGCGGCTGTCTTCTCGTTACGCGCCTGCGATGCACGGTGGCGATTCGACAGAGCGTCAACTGAGTTTTCTCTTGAAAATAAAGACTCGGCGTACTATGGTCGTTTGAGAGGTGGTCGATTTCTCTAAGATATAGTCAGTCGGTTTAGTCGATGACGCTGGCAACGTCTATCCTACCGAGAAGAGCTTCTATTTGCACCGCTCAGCGCCAATCTCGTTTATTGGCTGGCTCGTCATCAGTTTCATGTGAGTGCCGGTGTGAAGTGTTTCGCCAACATCAGTGGGAATGTGTGAACGCTGCATTTTTTGCCTGGAGAGTCACAATTGATGGTTGTTCAGTATTTTGTTGGCGCTGGGCGTCTGCCTCGGTTTCCTGACCTGCTGTGTGCTGCTTCAGCGTCGACTATCGTCAGCCTCGCAGCCGACCGAACTGTGATCAAAAGCCGATTTGTTCACAGTCTAGACGCTGTTTTAGCACTGATATTTGTAGTACTGTATGTAGTTAGTAACAGCGGCGCCTCTTTTCTAGGTGCAAACATGATTCCAGTACAGCAAATGATTGACAGTTCACGGCGCGGGGTACGCCATGAGCAGTATGTTTCGCCTGGGTCGCTCGCACACTTGACAAAATGGGTGTACACAATTATAGCGCAGCATGGCAATGGGCAAAGTGTTCACAACTTTCCCGTCATGACTCTCGTCTCAGTCTCACCCTTACAAGGTTTCTCTTAAGGTTGATGGGCTCAATAGGTAGCGGTCAGTCAAGAGAGACGCTGGCGTGTATCACTTGGTCCGTGCGAGTCACGTATCAGCCAGTTAGTCTAATAGTGCGAGAGGGCTGCCGTGGGCGTCCTTCAGCGCTGCTGAGCCTCCGACTGTTCTGAAGGCACGGCTGTGGCGGAGGACAGCGAGCGGCTGACGCTGCGGTGGCGAGATCTTGGCGGCGGCGAACCATTGTCGCGCACGCCGGCCTTGCTCACGCGTCTGGCGGACGACGTCCGCGGCTGCTGCGTCGGCTTGGTGATGGTGATCTCGGTGGAGGTGCTGGGGTCGGTGGACGTCTGCGTCGTCTCGGTCGTCGGCCTGTCCTTCGGGTCGAAGTTCTCAACGCGCCCATCTGGCGGCATGCGCCTCTCGCGTCGACTGCTCCAACTTGGAGGCGTGGCGTTGTGGCAACGCGGCGTCTTGCACTTGGCTCGGACGTGCCCCTTGCAGCTGTCGGGCGTAGTATCCGACGCGATTTCGTGCGGCCACCGGTCCTCAGTGAACGTCAACAAGTTGGACTCTTGCGTCGAGTCGTCAGCAGGAGAGTGCTCTGGCGACCACGTCTGCTCCAGTTTCACTTTACTCTGCGAGTGCGAAGACGACTGCGTCCGCTCGAGCGCCACCTGCAGCAGCACCGCGGGCGGTGCTCTCGCGGCTGCGACTCGACGGTTGGCTGTCGTCTTCGCTTCTCTCTTGCGCTGCTGCTGCTGCTTATTCTTCTCTTCTCGTACTTTTCTCGCTTGAATGGCCCTGTTTCGTTTCCTGTACTTCCTATGGACAAGAATGAAAGGCACGAGCGCGGCTGTCGGTGCGGCGACTAGGATGGCGACACCGCCGATGAGGACGAATTTAGATCTGTGCCGCCGTCCCGCCGCCTCCTCGTCGCCCCGGATGGCCGCAGGCGACGGAGAGCTCGACTGCGCCTCCTTCGTCGACGCTTTGCTCGCCGTCTGAGGTTCTCCCTTTTCGCCGTCCGGCCGCTTCTCCGGCGAGCGCGCCGGCAGCGGCGCCGCTCCAGTGGTACCAGGCGGGTCGGTCGTTGTCGGTTCAGCGGCTGCGGTCGTGTTCGTAATGCTGCCGACGTCGACAGTTGCGTTTGTCGTCGACCACGCCTCCGTCTTCAGCGATGAAGTCGACGTCACGTCCGTCGTAGCTGTTCGGTTCGTTGGGGGCGTGAGCGGCATGGTCGGCGTGTGCTCTGCAGTTGTCTTCGTCGTCGATTCCGCCGTGGTCGTCATCGTCGTGGCGTTCGGTGTAGTTGACGTCGTGTTCGTCGGCATCGTAGTCGGGATCGTAGTCGTTTCGGTCGTCGCGGTTGTGGTGGTGATGGTGGTGGTGGTCGTCGTCGTTGTCCCAATAATGGGGGCGATATACTCGATCTGTTCCTGGGGCTTGTCGACGCCGTTGCAGAGGGCGGTGTCGTTGCAGCAGCAGTAGACGCGCTCGAAAGTGCGCCCACCGCCGCGAGGCCAGTCGACGGCGCAGCGTCCGTGCGTGCCGTTGGCGACGTCGGAGCATCGGAAGCGGTCGTCGGCGGGGCTGTGGCAGCGGCTCGTCACGTGACCGCTCGCGTTCATCTGAGTCACGCAGAATCCGTCGGCGTCGCCAGGGCAGGGCCGCATCTCGTTGTCGTAGGAGGGCGAGCTGCCGTTGCCGCGGTGCTTGTAGCAGAACTGGCGCCGCGTCGGCTCCTTCCTCTCCCACAACTGCGTCATGCGGCCGTCGACATCGTCGGACTTCGCGCAGACATTCGAGTCGTTGGCCCGTTGGCACCAACAAACGGCTTCGAAACAAGCAGTCGGCTGCTGCGAACCTAATCTTTCAACGCAGCCTACTTCAGTCGACTCTATGTCCCAGCCACACAGCTTCTTATTCTGTCTTTTCGAGACGCCGCACGCCTCGGAGCCGCAGAACCACTTGGCTAACACTCCGCGGTCGCGGGAAGAAAAACGATAAAATTCGTTTGGCATGCGCTCGACCGTGTTGCAGAACGGCTCTTTGCAGCAAAGGGTATTTGGATTGCCTAAATGAATAAAACGCGCTCTGCTACCGCTTTCTAACTACTTTTCGCCTTCGGGTCACCGCACCGTCACTGCAGGCTTCGTCGTCGGCGTCGACGCAGGCGAAGCGGACAAAGCGGTGGTAGTGGAGGAGGCAGCGGGAATTCTTCGCCGGGCAGCGGCGTCTCTCGAGGATGGCATCGTGGTCATGTCGAAGACGCCCACGTGGCAGCCGAAGGTCGCGTTCGCGTCGACGCCGACGCTGCTCGCGGCCTCGTCCTCGACGGCGACGGCGGCGGCGGAGAAGCTGAGGAGCGGCGCGCAGCCGACGGCGCCGACGATCGCCAGCAGCGCCATCGCGTGGCCACGAACCATTGCAATTCGACAATCTATACTCACGCTCTTTTACAACTCTATTACCACGACTTATGTTAAAAACCAAACTAAAGTGCAAAGTGCATACAACGGTGCTCTGCGAATCTTTTGTACAAATTTGTTGCATCGCGTACATTTTGTATTCACATGCCTGCTGGCGTTCAACGCCACAGAGGGACCGAAAGTTTGCAGGTGTGCAATTAATTGTATACCTAGTATGTTTGACTTGTGCAATGCACAATTAGTATAACAAATCGATTTCGATGTCGAATTAACGATTTCGATTTCGGGTCGCCGTCTCCAAATTTGTTCGTCGCTCCGGCCTCACAGAGCGACAATTCAGTTTTTGAAATAAATGTCTGTCGTCTGTGGCATTCGCTTGATCCCGTCGGCTACTCTTGCCCGTCGCCGTCGGGCGCGTCGGTCAGGGGGGGGGGGGGGCGCTCTGCATTTGTCTTTCTACTTCGCTAGGTCTACTCTTCAAAGGCTCCTTCGTCTGCGGCGGCGCGGTGCGATGCGGTGCCGATAAATGCTGACGTCCGGAATCCATGAAGGCGTGTTGTGTTTCTAGCTGGCATGGTAGTGCAGTAAGGCTTGACGATGCTGACCGAAGCGCGTATTGTACCATGGATAAAATTGATGGCTGTTTCGCGTAATTGGGCAGAATTGTGCATTCTAGGTACATACTTCTGAAAAACAAAAAAAAAACAAAATAAGCCAAGGTGCTTCCCCTACCAATATAGCACCGCGAAGCACTTTCAAGGAAGCAGTATACTTTTTGGTGTATATCTGCATTGTCTTCATTTTTTAATACGCATCCGGCCGACGCCGCCGACCACTCCCAAGCAACACTATTGTAGACGCGCTGTGCAGCCGCCCGCCCACTTGTAGATTGTTGCGACACAGGCAGCGGATGCCGTGCCATGCGCGTGTGATTGATAGTGTGGATCGGCTCGGACGCCAAGCCGATGTGTCACGCGTCTGAGGCGCTCTTTCTGACGGCTTGCAGTTGCGCATGGAATGAGTAACGTCCCATTTGCGAATCGTGCTGAGCCTTTTGCAACAGTTGATGGGCCTCTCATGCAAATTAATCGAAACGCGTACATGGTCTGACCGTGGGAACGGGTACGCTTTGAATCTTTGTGCAAGTGATTCTACGTATATACAATGGAACTAAATTCGCGTGACGCGCCATGCCATTGTACGCACGCTACATTTTTTCTTGCCGCAAATCTTGTTTGCCTTGATTGGTCCCGAGGTGTCGCTCGGTACACCCAGAGACAGGCAGGACGAGGGCGATGGAGCATCTGTTCGGCCGACCGTCGCTATTTGCCAAACCCGCAATCAAGCGGCAGGTGCGCCTGCTATATGGGGGGGGGGGGGGCTTTGGTGACCTCTAATGGCCGTCCCGCGACGGCGGCGCTGAATTCGCGCAATTCCCCCCCCCCACCCCCCCCCCCCTCGCGCGCAGCCGCCACTGCGCGACATTTGGTGACCTTAGCTGTCTATTGGGCCCCCTTCTAATCCCCAGGCGTAGTGGGCGCGCGCGCGCGTGCCAGTCCAATTGGGGGGGGGGCAGATTGCGCTTTTATTGTCACAGAACGGGGGATGTGGTCGGGGAGGACATCTGTTCGTCCCCGCCGCCGGTGTTGGCGCGTGCGCGCTCGCTCGCGCTGGACGCTTGTTGACCCGGCAGCTGTCAGCAAATTGGGGCCTCCTTTCTCCCGTCCCGTCTACGACAATGAACAATGGCGAGGAGCGCGCGCGCGCACGCACGCGGAGGAGGCGGCGCGACAAAGTGGCCAACGGACGACGAACTTTGCTTTCACACGCACGATTATGGGTCGGAGAGATGCGAGAAAAGGGACGCGCACGCCGCACGCGTAACAACAAGGTCGAGAAATCATCAAGTGCATGCACACCGCTGGAATGGGCGAGTAAAGCCGACGCGCGCCATCAACAAAACGAAAGGAAAGGACAGAAAAGAATCGTGCTGTACACGCATGAGATCTAGAGCTTCCGTCCCTCGTTGTGGAAGGTGAAGGTCGCGAGCGGTCGCATACGCGCAGTGCACAGTATATTAAGTGAGTAACTCCAACCGATAAAACCGCGCAACTCGACAAGTGACTAACTGAACACTCGTAAGTAATAATAGCCGCAAACTTTGGCACTCAGCAGAGTAGGTAATAATATTGCATAGAGACGCGAGCGGGCACGTACAATACAATACCAGTAATTATTGCACTGCGGTTTTATTAAATGTAATTGAATTAATTACGGCCTTCAAAGATAGGTCTTGGGGTGCGTCCACGGCGGGCTTGTGCCATCGTCGGTGTGATGCGAGGTTCGCGGGGCAAGAGAACACCTGAATTAAGACAGTAATTGAATCTGGGAATTTGTCGTCTGAGATCAGAAAAGCTAACGGCCAATGCAAGCCAAAGCAAGGAAAGCGAACCTTGTCGCATTCGCAGCAGCGATATTCTTGGTGAACGATGCGCGGACAGTTGTGCTGCGCCAGTTCGAACGCGTCCTCGTATTTGACCTGAGCAAAGAAGAGCACGTTTCCATATGGCGAACAGCTTTCTCCGAAAGTACAGCGGATTTCAATTGAGAACCACGCCTCTCACCTTGCAGAGTCTGCAGACGTAGTCGCCGATACGGTTCTCGATCATGGCCAGTCGCTGGCGCGCCTCCTCGGTGACTTGGAACAGTTCCGCCTCTTCGTCCTCGCCAGCGCCTCCGTGGTCCGAGTCGTCGTCTTGCGCTGGGGGCAAGCGGTCGAGCCGCTTCCGCCTCTTCTTGCTCGCCGTCACGGGCACTGGCGCCTGCGATGGTCTCTGGCTCTGGACGGGCCGATCGGGGAGCCAGCCCTCCTTGACGATGAACATGCCCGCGACCGGACTGTCCGTCTCCTCGTCCGCGTGCGGCGTCTTCTTGGCTGCTCTCTGACTCGACGGCTTCTTGCGCTGCTGTTTCGCTGGACTGGAGGCGGACACGCTGTCTGGGGAGAGGGGGCGCTTGTTGGAGGAGGAGGTGGAGAGCGAGTCGTGCGCCACTGGCGGCGGCTTCTCGGGAGAGGGCAAACTGAGGACGGCTGACGACAGCATCTTCTGGTACAGCTGGGCGGGATTGGCGAGCAACTGGGCGGCCTGCAGCCAGGCGGCGTACTGGAGCTGGCTCTGGAGTAGCAGCTGCTGCGCCACCATGGCTAGGTTGTTGTTGTGGCCGTTGTTGGTGTTGCTGTTGCCCGGGTTGAGGGGACTGGGCATGGGCTGGTGCTCCTTCTGCGGACTCTGCACGGTCACGGCGCGGCTCAAGTCCATGGCTGATGCTGGCGATGATCAGCTCGGCGCGGACTACCGTATTTGCACTGTACACCAGCGACTAGAGGGCACTCAAACGGACAGCTACTGGGCAACGACGACTAGAGGCGACTCAAATGGCTGGCTGCCACGCGACAAGCGGATAGAGGGACAGAGGAGGGTGAGAGGGAGGGAGGGAGGGGGGACGCCTTTAGAGCTGCACGCTTGGCCGATCCGCTGCCGATCGTTCATGATCTTTTCCGCCGCCCTCCTCCCTCGCCAGCTGCCGCTCCCGGCGTCGTCGTGGGGCGAAGGCCGGAGGCGTGGCCAGGCGGCGCGCACGGATCTGCCAATCAGCGCCAATTACGGTCCACCAACCGACCGATCCATTATTCAGCGACAGGCAACGGCGCGGCGCGCTCGCGAGCACCGGGCAAACGGTGGGCGGAATTTTCGGCCGTCGTGCCAGTTGTCGCGCCGTCTCGTGGGACTCAGACGCTAGAGAGAGAGCCAAAGGTCAGAAGCGAATTCATAGCCGGGGAGCTGGGGAATTGGTTTATGCCGACGAACGGCGATATGGGCCGGGCGGACGGGCGCCTGGCGACGCCGACCCAATTCGGGGCCGCTAAGTGGCCGTAAGACGCGGTCGCCTGCCGTATTGGAGAGCTCAGCAATCCCTCGTAAGAACAATTGTCGCGCTGCGCCACCTGCCCCTCAGGGCCTAACGCGTGCCAAGACTCTAATTACATGCTTGCAGTGTGGACTTTTGTCCTGACCCCGCGCGCGTCCGCCGTCCCTCCCTCCATCCCTCCCTTCCTCCCTGCACTCCATTAGCATTCTCGCTTCCTCTCAGCCGTCCTGCGCCCCCCCCCCTCCTCCCCCCCCCTGTGGCTGCCCCCTTCCGAGTGGCCGTCTGCCATTAGCGGACCGTAGAAACATCTGCCGCTGAGGCACAAGGCCGACGGCGGCGGCGGGAGACGTCGTATAGCTAGCTGTCGGGGCGCCGACGACGACTCACGCTAGCGCGACTAATTCGCCCAGCGGGAGGGCAGATGATCGTCACTGTCGATTTTCAAATTCAAACCTCGACGGGCGACGCGTCACTTTTTGTCCGGCTGCGACTGCGCCGCCTCTCTCGAGAGGAGAGGATCCGCAGCCGCAGCGGAGGCGGCGGATTAGCGGCTTGTCGCTGAAGACCGACCGAGCCGCCCGTCGGTGGGGGAATATTTACGGAGACGAAACAGAGCGAAGCAAGCAGACCACCACGGCACCAAGAGAGTTTATGACCGACGACGACGACGACTGAACGATAAAAAGGCAGACAGATAATCGAGGCCGACGCATACCCACTTCGCTCGGTTTCAGCGTACTCGACAAAATTTGCATATAGGTACTGCATGCAGTTGCCACAGCCAGAAAGAACATCCGCGCGAAGAACAACATATCACGTACTGCACAAACAAACGACGAGGTACAGTTATGTATCGAAGACTCCTAGTCCGAGTCCCTACAAAATCTCGACGCGATTTGGAGGCGTATATGGTAATCAAATCGAGGCAATTTCAGGTACAAAACGCAATTAGAATGTGCATAGCGTTGTTATGTTCAGCTTAACCTTAACTGGGTAACCTTTCAGAATTCTTTATGAATTCAGTGTAAACAACTGTTAATTTTCGTACCATCTTCTTGTTCGGCACATGTAGTACGCTAATCTGAATTGTGATCAGCTACTGCTCCACGTACTGTACACGATCAATACAGCATCCAAATTTACATATATCGCAACTACCATAGCAGCGAAAGCCTCTTCTCCAAGATGCTCACGTCAGCATAGCTTCACCTCGCAATCTCGCTTGTTGCTGCCCAAGTCGGCCGTCTGTTGTAGAGGAAAACGTGGCTCTAATTATACTCGATAGGTACCGATAGGTCTACATGTGAAATGTAAATAAGACAATGAAACATGTGTAAATTGCTGAGGCGCAATACGAGTTGCATACCGCGCGTCTCTCGGCTCGGAGCGTAGTTGATAGACGCCAGTCAGGAGATGCCGTTGCGTGACGGGACTTCGTCGCCGCGTTCCGCACTTGCAGGAGAGAATGTCGAGGAAGCGACGGCGGAATTTCTCCGAGAAGATGGTGTAGACGAGCGGGTTGCACGCGGCACTGGCACAGGCGAGAGTGTTCAGGGTCAGGAGGAACTCGTAGCGGAGATCCTTCGAGGTGAGGTCGAGGCCGAACAGTTGCCGACAGACGAAGACGGCCTTCGCGGGGAGAGGGGGAAGAGGCGGGTCGGCGCCTCGTGGAAATCGCTCCTTACTTACTAAGATGCATAATGCGTGGCCTAACGTGGCCCGATGTGGCCTAACGCGGCGGAGGCGGCGCTGGCCCGCCTGAATGGGCGAGTAGCAGACGAAGTAGAGGAGGACGCAGACGAGCAGCATGCGCACGACGGCGCGTCGCGTCTTTGTCGCCGACGAAGCGGGCCGCGACTTCGCCGCTGCCGCAGCTGGCGGTGCCGGAGACGGCAGACGCAACACGGTCGAGTGCAGCGGCACGGCCGGAGCGGAGCCGTGTCGCGACCGCCGACGCTCTATCCGGCGGGATGGCGGCTGCGGACTAGGACTAGACGTGAGCTTGGGTCTGGTAGGGTCTGGGACAGGAGTGGGAAAAAAGGGAGTTAGATAGAGTACTCTTGGTCAAAATACACGGTAAATTGCACAAGTTATTTTGGTGGATAGAAACGCATTGTGAAAGACGCATTTGTGCAGTCGGGCTCACGTGGGCACTGCCGAGTTGGCGTCCGAGCCGGAGGAGCGCCTCTCCTTGGCGGTGGGGGCGCTGAGTAGGGGGTGGAGGGTGGAGAGCTTGACCATGATGGCGGAGTAGAGGGCGAGGATGACGACGAGAGGGGCGAAGTAGAAGGCGAGGCACTCGACCCACTTGTACGCGATGTACCATTGCGGCCAGCGCGCGCCGCAGTGGCGCGTCTCGGCGTCGTAGCGATGCTGGAACCAGTAGGGACTGGCCATGAGCACGCAGGCGAACCACACCGACGAGAGAATCGGCACCAGCGTTCTGTTCGTGCACAGACGACCCACCGAGAGCGGCAGCACGATCGCCATGTACCTGCAATCGGTGAAAACGCACGAGCCATTTCGCTTGCTAAAAAGCAGGTGTGCTTCTGCAACTACAGAGACATGTCCTTGCAGTGCGTCAAGTTAGACGCTCGTGTGCAGGGTTCAAATGTTCGAACCTACACTGGACATACAGGTCACCACAACATACAGTGTACTGGCATCAAACGCTATGCTTGTGTGCACCACCTATGTATATTCTCGGAGTCGGTGTAACAAATAATTATTACCGTTCCACGCAGATGACTAGTTGCGTTCCCACGGAGGCGTACAAGAATAAGACTTGTAAGAATCTTGCCAAAGGGCAGAACTGGCCGAGGAAAGCGGGAACAACGTTCCAGAACTGGTGGTTTAGCCAAACAGGGCCAAACCAGGGAAGCGTCGAAAGCAATTCATGCTAGATTTTGTTTTGGTCGGGTCTGATTGACTGGAGCGCCTGCATTACCCATTACATGCATTTGCAGCACAAATGCATAAAAGTTTGCGAATAAAAACGATTAGTTGCACTTGCACGCGACTGGTGTCTCGAAAAATGAATGGATGCATAGAGTTGGCTTTAAAACAGGTCACAAATGCTTCGACTCTTCCCAATCAGGAGCACAGATCAACAACTCCATCAGGTCGGCAAAGGCCAAATTGACCAACAGTTTATTGATGGTCTTCTTCCGCATTGGCTTGTCCAAGCAAACAGCCAGTATGACCAGCGTATTTCCGACTAAGCCAATCGCAGTCAACGTGGGGAGCAGCGTCCCAAAGCCGTAGTAAGGGCCTCTAGAATCCGTGGCGTTGAGCGAAGACGTCGAGTTGATCATCTCTGCTGACGTCACTGACAAGCCATCTCTCCTCGGCATTTCGCCAGAGAAAGCTGAATTGAGTTCGCCAATTGCGGAGTGTGAATTTAGGTGACAGGAAAGGAACACGCGAACGAGTGTGAAGCTGGTGGGGCAGGGGGCGGGCAACAGTCTTCTCAATTTGGGTGGTTCGAGGAGCGGTCGGCTCAGCAGGCAGTTAGAATAAGCGCTCCGCCCACGCACTTTCTGTCGAAGGGGACGAGACCACACACACACACACTTTTGGGGGCTGGACGGGGGCGCCCTGCCCAGCCACGAGATTTGTTTCGCTCGCTTCGGCCAACCTTTCAAGTGTTTTTCCGGCTCAATAGGCGGCGCCCGGCCCAGTTTATGTCCCCTCTCTGTCTAGTCGTCGCCGTATTAGGCAATCGGTGGCGCCGGTGGGCGGCTTGTCCGCTTTAGTCGCCCCCTCTTCGCCGCCTGGTAGGACCACCGACGCGCAGCCAAAAGTAAAAGGCGTCGTCGGCTGCCTGGGAGGATTTCATTAAGCGGCGCTCGCGCTCGGACCGCGTCCGTGCCTAGATGACACGCCCAATTTCACCGTAAGTGGCGTAACGAAGGGGCCGGATGCTGGGACTGGCAACAACACACCGCCATCCACACCACAACCCACGCGAAGCCCGCCCGCACCACCCGCAACACGGCCATTATAGCTGAAGAAAATATAGACAGTCGTCACACACACACACACACACACACACACACACACACACACACACACACACACACACACACACACACACACACACACACACAGAAGAAGGCTACCTCTCAGAATACTTTTAGTCTGTGAGCCATGACGCACATGTTTACGAGCTCGGGCACAATTACTGAAAGGTGCTCCAAGAATAGCAAATCAAGAAGATAAACAACACAACCCGAAGTGTAGGAGGAAAGATAGAGTTAAACGCCGAATGTGGCGCTACTAGGCGTGGACCACGTGATGGTGAACTTTCGTTTGTTTAGCTGCTTGGATAACAGGAAAACACACCACAAGATGATTCGAAAATCAGTAGTGCCCATCGAATACAACCCCACCCACCCCTCAGAAAAGGACAAGGTAGGGCAAAGTTCTACTAACTGTGACTTCATCAGTAGGGCTCCATGGTGCATGCGCAGCGGCAAAACCAAAATTGAACCGCAAACTAACGTTGGACCTCTTCACAATAGTGCCTCTGGGTAATGAGAGGTTGAAAGTACAGGGTGTCCCGCCCTCCTGTCGCACCTTTTGTCGAAGAATAACTCAGGTCTGGGAGAACCGATTTCAACCAAATTTCAACCACTTATAGCAAGTACTCCAACATAGACTTCTGCTAAGTTTCACTCAAATCGGCTGTAGCGTTTCGACGTTACACGCTGTCAAGTAGAGGAGGCGACATTTTCCAATGGAGAGGACAAACTGAGAAGCAAAAGCGGATGGGTTGACTTTTTGGCGGTTTCTCAATCGTCGCTGCAAAATGTGTTGCTCAGTAGAGCCAGTTCTTGCTGGTTTTTGCATTCGCGAAGGACGAGCGCCTACAAAGCCGGTCTCTTCATCAATTTTGCAGTCGCTACAATGGTTCCTTGTTGGTGACCTTGTTCATGGAAATTCAACTTCAAACCGACTGATTGTTCCTTTTTCAATATCCACCTTGTAAACCTGTTTAGCAAGAAAGGCCCGCATGTCCCACCTGAATCGGTGGCTTGAAGTTTTGCCGAAAACAGATTTTTTTCGAAATGAAGTGTGCAATATAATATGAAAAACACAACAATTTCCTTGCAACGGTTCAACTTCGCAATGGTGCAGCCGATTTGCTTAAAACTTTGCAAACGTCTAAGTTAGACTACTTGCTACAAGTGTTTAAAATTTGAGTTAAATCGGTGCTCCTAGACCCGAGTTATGCTTTGACAAAAGGTGCGACAGGAGGGCGGGACACCCTGTACAGTACTATTGAACTGTTGAGTACTATTGAGTCTATTGGAGGATTTACGGTGTATGATACAATACCGTAAATCCTCCAATTGTGGCCCTCTCCAATAGTGAACCCCCTATCACAAACGCGCGGCAATAGTTTTATGTTAGCAAAGATCTGGGACATACAAAATTGTTGCTCAAGGGAACGAAATTCAAGAGGCGTAACGTCTACTCATGCACAACTGCTACAATGTAGTATGCGCTGAACACAAAACCGATTTAGAATAATCAGGGTCTACGCGTTAGCGTACAACCCTAACATGTCAACCAGTAATACGATTTATGTTGCAGGTTCCGAGCGGGACCCGCGTGTGCCGTAGTCGGCCAGTGAATTCGGAGCCTAAACGGGATGTGGCGTATCTAGGTGGGAGGGCATGGATTCGACGTGTTGGTGTGTGCGCGTGCACAGAGGGATGTCGGAGTGGTGCATTATTTGCGGCGATCTGTTCGCGCGCGCTCGACGACACTTTATCGTGATTACTGGCGCGTCGCCATTCGTCCACGCTCTACCGACCCTGCGCCACTACCCCCCCCCCCCCTCCACTTCCACACCCTCCATGTCCAGTGCAGATCCGCCACACACCGATTCCGGAGCAGGCAGACTCTACCATGGCGATAGGCAGCTGTCGCTTGCGTCATCACACTAGACGGTTCTATAGGCGAAGTCATACGTCCCAAATAAATCACACTCGCGTGTCAAGCCACAGTGGAAGAAAAGCAAAGTGACGGATTTTTAAAAACAGATTGAATGAAGTGACAAACGATAGTAACCTGAGACACTACACTAACTACACATAAGAAGACGCCATTCGTTCCATATTAATCAAGATGGGGATGGGGGACAGGCAGCGTTAAGCGACACTCCTGGTCCTGCGAACGCCCACCGTCGCACGTACATGGAAAATTGCGGCTAGCAAGTATGCAAAGAGCACGACACCCTAGCGGTGTTGAAAAGAAGACTCTCTCCACATGCCGCCTGCACTCGAGTCTGGCAGTCACGCAATCGGGAATCGGAAGAAATGCTGCCAATAAAATTTTTAGGAACGCCCTTACCCTATGCATTTTTAAGGACGCTCAAATGGATTCACCTGCTACGGAATGAAAAGTGCCGTTCATGTACGTACACATTGCGTTGCGTCCAAAACTAGAACGTCAAACAAAACACAACTCGTGGTCGGTTCGTTATGTGATTGGGGATTTCGGCGGATGGGCACGCGTCGCAGACATCCCTGGCGCGCATTTTATGGCATTCTGCCCGTTCCTATTTCGAGTAGTTCCAAGAAACTAACAGGAGCAAAAGATAATGAAGGCATATGGTCGAGAAGCGCGTTTTGACTGGAACACCGCGGCAGACGTCTAATGGAAGATGTAAAGCCAAGCTGTGTGGCAAATCGGCTCGTGTGAAGCAAGCGAACGAATCGAATTTCTTTTCAATTAGGAGGGAAAAGAAGGCAGCGAATGTACTGAGTGTGGTGTAGAATGAATGAACAGTTCAGTGCGCCATTGGGTGTCAACTTTTTGAACAGTCAAATAAGCCAACAATGGCGCACACGTCGTTGCAACAACCATTTTAGGCAAGCTTCATAGTGAGTGCAAAGTGCAAGCCGCGATTGCGCTGTGCAGCGCTCCACCGCAAATAAGCCAGACGGACACTTAATTGAACGCTGCGACCCATTAGCTCTCGTCAGCCCTCATGAAAACAAATCGGTACATGTGACTCACACATCACCCTCATCTCATCATACAGTATGACGTCATTAGCGATTAGAGAGCAGCAAATGTATCGAAATTTACATACATAAAATTTACATATTTTATTGTAGATGTAGCCTTTTACGCTGTAGCGGCCAGCGGGCTGCTCCCCACTCCCACCCAGCTGTCTCTCCCACTGTCCCCTTTCGACAGATGCCTTCATTTGAAATTGAATATTTTGCAAATTTAGGATTCGTAAACGTAAGCTTTTAAACGTAGGTTGGTAAAATCGCTCCCAGCAGTGACGGAACGGATTCAACGGAAACAAAGAGAAGTAGATACGTGTATGAAGAATGGTTGACTTTTTTTCGCAGCCTGGACAGAGTGGCCCTTTTTGGCGTTTTGGTAAGTTGACAGTGTCGTCGTATTTGCGTGTGTGCGCGCGTGCGTGCGTGCGTGCGTGCGTGCCTGCCTGCCTGCGTGTCCTGATGCATGTGGTGCGCGCGCGTTGGTCGTACTTTTTAATCGTACCATTAGTTGCTAAGTTGGTTCTCCGCTAGGGGCAACTTGAGCGGCGAATGACGGTGCTGCTGTAAGTACTTGTAGTAGTTCTCTCCATTAGTTCAATCTTTCTTGTGTTGTGCGCCGCCAGCAACGCTACTTGTATGTACGAAGGAAGGCTCATTGAGGACAAACTGATATGGCGATTTCATTGTACGCGCAAAAAAAAACCCCTTCCACCCAGACCCAGTTACATTACAGGTATTCTGCTGCATTAGTGCTGATTGGTCCTGTGGCCTGGGAGGGAGGGCGTAATCGTATGTCTTGGTCCTAGCGGGTCGAGTCGTCGGGTCTAAACACGCCCGGTAACCCTGGCAGGTAGGTCCAGAATCGACAAATGTTGTACAAACGTAGCGTGTAAATGTACGTACTTGGCCAAAATAAGGTCCAAATAGCGTTGTTTAGCCCTTGCGTCGCGCGCATAGCTCTTATCAGACTGTACAATAGGCGCCAACTGGTGCAGTCAGTGGCTGAGAGCCTTGCTCTGTATGTTCACACCTTTCTTTGTGGCGGCGCCGTTGCCGTAAAGGACGCGCGACACTTACTCGTTGGCTTGGCAGACTTGGGCACCGAAGTGAGGGCGGTGGGCGGCAGCGACGAGCGGCTCGGTGGAGGGGCGCGTATGTCGGCGATGTCCGAGCTGGAAGCGTGTCCGCGCTGTCCGCACGACGCGCGCCGGTTCTCGGCGCTCGACTGCGAGCACTCGCCCAGTCACCACACGAAGCGGCCGCGCGCGACGACGCCCGAGGAAGTGATTCTCGAGCACGTCCGCTTCGCTTCCGAACTCTCGACGGTGAACACGCGCGCCGTGGGCGGCGAGCTCGACGTCGCATACGGAGAGGGTCCGAACGAGAAGCTCGACGTCTGGGGAATGGGCCGACTCGCCGAACGCGCGCCCCTCTTCGCCTTCGTGCACGGTGGATACTGGCAGGTT
The DNA here is from genome assembly GCA_030248085.1 of Paralinhomoeus sp. GSCO2_6. Lineage (NCBI taxonomy): Eukaryota > Metazoa > Nematoda > Chromadorea > Monhysterida > Linhomoeidae > Paralinhomoeus > Paralinhomoeus sp. GSCO2_6. The sequence continues at coordinate 29,111 of JASAMY010002328.1, forward strand.
CGCGACCGAGGCGCGACCTCTGGGCCGCGGCGGAAATCTGGCCGATCTAGGAGGGCAGTCGGCAGCTCTCCACATTCCCTGTGGGCCCGCTAGTGTCGGCGGGCGTGAAGGTAGCCACCGTGGGCTACGACTTGGCTCCGCAGGTTACCCTCGACACGATGGTTGGCCAGATCGCGAAAGCTCTTCTGGTTTCTTCTTCTCGTTCTCGTTTCTTCGTTCACTTCTCGTTTCTTTTCGGGTGAACGTTCAAGAATGTGGACGTGTGTGTGTCCTTTAGTTTCTCGACGACCTGTGTCAGCGCAGCGGCTCGAACGTGCTCCATCTCATGGGTCACTCGGCTGGTGCCCAGTTGCTGCTGATGGCTCTTTGCAAAATGTCCGTTCCTTTGTCTTGTCGGGTCGTTAAGCCACCCTCTAACCCCAAGTAAAACGTGCCACTTTCAGCGGGCAGCCTCTGCAGACGCTGAAAAGCCTCTTCCTCGTTTCCGGCGTCTTCGACTTGCGGCCGCTTGTGGGCACGTATATCAATGAGCCCTTGAAGTGAGTGTCACTTGGTGCGTGGTGGAGGCTGCAGCTGTCGCGACTGCATCCTTCTGTCATACGTGGGCTCAGGGGTGGTTTAGGGGGGGTTCACCCCCCCCCCCCGGCCAAGGCCGTCCCGCTTTTTTGCGGGAGCAACACCCCCCCCACAGGCAATCGCCAGCCCGGATAAGTTGCGGGAAACCCTCTCTCATTATTGAAAAATTGGGTGAATATGCGTGTTTTTGTGTCCTTTTTCATTGTAGTGTGACCCAAAAACGCTTAAGAAGTGCTATTTAGGCGTTGTTTTGGCACATTTTGGACCAAAAAGCACCGATTTACGCGCTATTTTGGTGCGAAATCTTCCACTTCGACAACCCCTCCTCCAAAATTTCCGACCCCGGTCATTTTACCCGGGATGGCTCTAGACCCCCCCCGCCCACCCCCCCGCCCCCCCCCCCCCCTGGCTTTTGGACCAATCTACACGTATGCCTTCTGTCCGTTCTCTCAGGCTGGACAGCGAGGCCGCCTCGGCGCACAGTCCCGTTCTGCACGCGACGCAGCTCTTCCCACTGCTGCCGCCCACGACGCTGCTCGTCTACGCCGAGAATGACCCGCCGAGCTTCAAGAAGCAAAGTCAGCTGCTCATCCAGCTCCTCAGTCAACAGCAGCAGACTCAAGCTGACAACGCGCGGCAACTGCTGCTGAAGGTGAGCCTTGTCGACCGTGGACACGATCGCGTGTTGTTTCTGGTGTGTTCACCACTGGATTTGTTTTTCTTGGGGGGGGGGGTAGCTGGATCCGTACCTTAAACCCGCCACCCTGACCGGGCCGATTGGGACTTGTGTAAATGAGCCGTAGATGGGGGGGGGGGGGTCTAGAGTGTTTGACTTGCGACTGTCCCCACCCCACTACATATATATATATATATATATATGGGACTGGTGGGTTGATCTGGTCCTTCTTCAATCCCCAGCTTTACCCTACCTCAGAAAATCCCAAAGTCCTAAAACAAAAATGCGTTCTCACATTGATTTCAACAAAAATCGACCTGAATTTACGCATACTGCGCATAGTGTATGTATTTTGACCACTGGATAAACAAATACCTGTTTTTCCTTTGAGAGAGAAACACCCCCTCACAAAATGTTATACCCTCCCCCCCAAGCCCAAGGTGCTCTAACACACAGATCCAACCAAACCCGGTCGCTCATAGGTATGCTGCTCTCACCCACCCCTAGTCCACCCAATCTACAACCCAGCTTCCCAAACTGAAAACACTAGTGTTCTTGCAAGATATTTTGACCAAAAAATACCTTGCGATTCAGCGCTTTGAGGTGGGATGCTCTACTTTGTCCCAAACATTGCATTATTTCAGGTTCTGCCAAACGAAGACCATTTTACTATAGTAGAGAATCTGGCCAAGAAAGATGGGCAGCTGACTGGCATCGTCGTGAACTCGATTTTCTCGCTATTTTGACAAGTCTTGCATATTTCTCTCTCAGAAGTCATTTTGAGGTTTTTAGAATTCTCTTTTTATTTTTTGACGTTGTGGATACGCTGCGAATAGGGAACTGCACTTTTGTGACGACTTGCGTTTTCTCGAAGAAAAGCTTTTGTGGAGAAATTGAGAACAAATGTAGTTGTTGCATCAGTGGCAATTCAAGGCTCAATGTTGACGCTCAGCCCGTGACGAAAATTATGACATCGCAATCGCATGCAGTGTAACCAGCGTAAGTGTGTCAGGTCAGGTCAGGTCAGCTCATTCCAAGAGTGGAAAGTTCCATGATGCCCATTGCTCCGTCCGCTGCATTCGATCTCGCGACGAACGCGCTCTGCTAAGACTATTAGGTTACCACAACTAACTTCCGAGCGCCGACGTTTGAGCGCAACTTTCGAGACTGTAAATGGATTTTGTTGAAATGTTGGGCACTTCTTGTAAAGTCGGGTTAGACACCATACATGTAACTGGTGGGTTACCCACCCCCCAGTCGGTAGTTTTACAGCCTGCAGTTTATGGTAGCATAGCGCTATTTATGGCCTGTTTTTTATCCATTTTTGACCAAAAAGTGCCTATTTAGACACTATTTAGGTACATTTTTCCCTTCTGACTCCCCTCCCCCTTTAAATCTGCTTACCCCCCCCCCCCCAGAATGGTCTCCGACCCTCCCCCCCCCCCCACTTTAAAAACCCCGTTACATGTTTGTTCGACACACGCCAATTTGTCTGGTCAGCGCCTTCGTCTTAGCGCCTTTGTCTGTAGCGCCTTGGTCGTGTCACAACTGCGTTCACTGTTGACGACCTGTCAATTGAACTTGTAGTAGGCAGTCTTGACGTTCCAGGGGCTCCAGAAGGCGCGTAGAGCGTCACGTCTCAGCGACTCGTTCGTGACGACTGTTGCACTGCGTGCGCTGCAGCAGCGCTGCAGGGCCGTCGTCCACTGGCTGAGGAAGGCCGCGTCCAGCGCCCCCACAGCCGTGTACACCTCCACTGGCGGCACGCGACGCTCTCCCCGCATCGGTGCCACAGCGAGACTGGCCCCCGGTCCCTGTGGCACGACACTCCAGTCGAGCAGGACCCGAGCCGACCTGGGCGTAAAGAGTCGAGTGAGACGTGGCAGACACGCCGTGATGCCCACCAACGACAATGGCTGCGCGCAACGCGGCGAGAGGCCTAAATGTGGTATTTGCTCACTGTGGCACTGACAGCCGCGAACCGTAGTCGCCTCACAGAAGCTCCAAGTGTTCCTGATGACGAGCTGCCTCAGGTTGGGCGCAAATTGGCCAAGCACCCAGAGCGGTCGGTCGAGAGGACAGCAGCAGGTCAGCGTCTCCACGCAGAGCTCTGTCAGAGCGGGCAGTGCGCTGACGCGCAGCGTCCTTGAGCAGTAGAGCATGCGCAGCCTCAGCCTCTTCAGGGTGGGCGCCAAACCCTCCAGCGAGACATTGATGATGTCGTTGAACGGCTGCTGGCCGCCCAAGTCGAAGTTGACGAGCAGACTCAACTCGGTCAGTAGCAATGGCGCCTGAGAAAGGAAGCATGAGGCCAACGGCAGGCAAGTGACCATGCCGCCGCTCTTCTGCTGCTCGAAAATGCCCATCTGACGGTAACTGTGGTCGTAATAGAAGCCGGCATGGGACAGTTCGATGCTTTGGTCCACTGTGTCTTGCATTGGCGCAGGGACGCTCTCGAGCAGCGACTGGTCCATCAAAAGTTCGAACGAGACCAGAGGAACCACCAAAGTGGATCTGAAATTTGTGACACCATTCTCCGTAAATCTTGTTCTGTTTTGCCAGGGCTGCAAACTTACGTGGCACGAATGGCTATGTAGAGAGTCTTCAGAGTGGCCGCCGTCTGCGCGCTGACTGCGCTCTTGATGGGCGCCTAGTGAGGCGGACAGCAAAGCGGTGCACCTCAGGGCCCATGAGCTCCAGGCAAGTCTTTAGCCAAAAGCCCTCAGAGTTGGCCACCTGACAGCCAGGACGTACGACTGTCACTACTCTCAACTGCGATCCGAACGCGACTTCCGTCATCTGGAAAAGAAACTGGCGTGCGTGTGCACAACATGGTGAACTAAAACTGTAAACTGGTTCTCACCGCATCGCAGTAATTGGTCATTGTGAGGTGTAGTCCAATAAAATGGACAGTGAGGTCGATTGGCAAGTCGGAAAGCAGTCTGCAGCAGAGGCGCAAGTGGACGATGTCGCGATGGCACAGAGCTGAGCTCAACTGCACAAACGCTGGTAGCGGCAGTTGCTTCAACATGTTGTACAAGCCAACTTCTGGCCAAGTCTAGTCAAGATCGGCTTGTAAGCGAAAGAAGGAACGAGAAACAAGGCTAAGCCTGACTAGTTTGAAGCGAGTGCATGTTTCTAATCTGAAGAGATCTGACTGGACCCCCATTGCTTTCTTGACCAAATAACTATCAAGCGCGGTTGGAGTCAAGCTGTGCTGTCAGACACATGCACCGTTTCACACCATACTCGTGATCTGGTTTTGACATCTGGGGGGGGGGGGATGACACACTCTGGGGAGGGGGTAAAAAAATTGCGTAAAACTTACGGCAAATTACAGTATCTTTAAATATGTACAGATGCTTAGGAGTGCTTTGTAGTGTGGACGCTACTTTTGTGAAATTAGCTTTCGTGAAGGAGCAGCAGCACATTGATTTCATTGTTCGATTCACTTTTGTTTGTAGCCGTGTTGTTTATCTGTCATTCTTTGTCCGCCTGTAGTAAAAGTGGAGTAGAAATGCAAGCTCATGTTTTTGAAGATGAAAAGGGGAGCAGTGTATCTGGAGCTGTGGATCTAATCGACCTCAGTAGTGACTCGCACACGACTGCGTGCGCAAGAAGGAAACCAGCCGACTGCGCAGCCGCACCTCTTCTCACTCTGCTCGACACGCCCGTTCCTCTGCTCGACGAAGTCGGTCGAGTTCAGCGGCGCGCTCTCGTCTACCGCGTTGTGCTCTCGCGCGACGGCGATCCGCTGTTCGCGATCGGACGCTGCCTCGAGGACGACAAAAACGTCAAATTCGTGGGCTCCTGCTTCTCCAGCCTTCTGCAGCAGACTGGACACGGGCGCTCCTCCGCCGGGGGTGTCTCCCGTCTAAGCGGTCGGTTGGTCGCGGTCGCCGACCTATGCTCAGAACCAGAGTGGAGGCTGCCGCTTGTAGGTTCGACCGTGGAGTTCGAAGCGTCGGAGGTGCCCACCTACAAATGCGGCCATGGCTGGGCAGTGGGTGGTGAGTGGCTAGCGACGAAGACCGCCATAGTCGGCGACGACACGCCCGACCCAGTCTACTCTGGCGTGGCCGTTGTGCGCGACGTCATCGGCAACGGCATTCTGCTCCAGCCATCCCATTCCACCCACGACTGGCTGAGCGCGAGAGGCTGGGCTTTTGGCAAGACGCGCATCCCCAAGAAAGGCGAAGCGGTCCACTTCGTGGCGTTGCACGGCGATGCGGACGACGGCATGGTATCGCAGGTCTGAGCCTTTCTATGCCGAACAACGATGCGCGTCCCTGCAAGCGTTCCTTTAGACTCTCCACTGGCCAAAGGGTCGGCTCGTCTTTCTCGCGCACGCATGGTCCCAGCAGTGCGAGTCCGTCTGTCAAAGTTTGGACGGAAAGAATCCACGGTCGTCCGTTCTCCCACACTTTCGGCTGCATCTCGAAGAGCAGCTGCGGTCGCTTTCTACTCCCAGCTGTCCGCCAAATGTCTCGCCGCCTGCCACAGCGTTGCTAGTTGCGAAGTCGACACGACGGACGGCTTCTCTGACAAAAGGTGCGCTTCACCGCCGCGGATGCGACGTGAGCATGGCGCTCGATGATAGGATGTAGCCGCAGGCGCCGTTGCAGCCGCAGCAAGAGCAGGACCGAGCGCGGTCGCGGTGGGCAGCGGCAGCGCTGGCGCTGAGGGTGGCGGCAGTGCGGTGATCATGAAGAAGACGACGGCGACGACGGCTGACAGTTGCTGCGCAGATGGGTCGACAAAGCGTGACGTCGTCCTTGCTGCGTCGCGCAAGCAGCGGGTCCTGCTAGGTCGCCCCGCAGGCGCCACTTGGTAGAGAGCCTGAACAGTGAATACGCGTAGAGAGTTGTTGGTGGTTGGTGTGGTTTCGTTGTTGAGAATTTCTTTGAAAAATAATGTGCCGTCTGAGCGCATGTATGACCGTGACGCACGTGCAGGACAGCTCGATCACTGTCTGGTGTTATACGGGAAATCCATGTTCAGTGTGCAATTGTACCGACCTAAGCCTGGACCTAAACCTAAGCACAAATTTAAACCTAGGCAAAATGTGAGATTCGGTCAACATCTTCACGGTGTCGCCGTCGAACCGATGTTCATGCCGACGCCAAGGCAGGACGATTAGCGTAGCACGACACAACTGAAGTGACCCAAATGCGCAGCTGCCAAAACAGGCAGTGTCTCAGCGAAGAATAATTGCCGGTAGCGCAGGTGCAGGGCGCACTCGACCTTGCGGTGCGTCCACTTCTCTGTGCCCCGAGTATCGACGCTGAACGGGTGACTCTCCTTGTGCACCACTACCAAGTTGAATGGCTCGCCGTTAACAATACTTTTAGAGATCTTGTCGTTCATGGAGACTCGAAAGATTGGGCGGCCAGTGTTGTTGCTGTCGCCGCACTGGAACACCGCAGCATTTGCGCTCCTGACCTTGACCCTCTTGTCGGCCAGGAACGGCCATGCCTGATGAGGAATGGTCCTATTTTTGGGTTACTTTCGAGCATTTTGAACCTATTTTAGGCTACTTTCGAGAAATTTTAACCTATTCTGAGCTACTTTCGAGCATTTCTAACCTTACAAGCGAGCTAAAATGCATTCTCTCTCTCTTCTTTCGCCCGGGCATGTTTGCAACAGGGTGGATGGACCCTGTTGCATTTTTTGGCCTTCACACCATCTTGGGGAAGGGTATACTCCCCTTACCCCTCCCCTTGGCTACGCCACTGTCTGTGGCCCGACCCCGCGGCATCACCGAGATGCGGCTCAACTGCTCAGCGGATGGGGCGACGATGCCGAGCGACGACGGCGACTTGTCTTCGAACCGTCGACAACAAATATGGCAAAAAACCGCCGGATCCATTTTACACGACCCAGAAACAGTAATTGGACTGAGAACCATAGGACGCACGGGACGCACGGGGTGTTGAGATTACTGTTTGCCTAGGTTTTAGAGGGAAAACACTTTCCAGGTGGAACCGCCAGGTGGAACCCTATTCGGGGGAGACAGCGGGGAAGTGCGCACCGAAATAATATTATTCTTTAAATTAGGCTTTGCTTAGACTTAGGCTCACGTGCACACACGAGCGTGCTTGCTGGCCGTGCCTGCGTGCGGGCGTGTGGGTGGGCATGCGTTCTTGCATGCTCGTGCGTGCTTTTTCCCCTAGTGTTTTCCCCGCCGTTTTCGCGCACTGTTTCGAAAATGGCCGCTGTTCGGAGTTTTGTTCGCTTGTAAACGAATGGCTGACAAACAGCTGCGTGTGATCTAATCCGACAAACTAAACCCGCGCACGCATGATGACTCAAGGCGCATGCCAAAAAACAAGAAAAAGAAAAACACGAATACCACGACAACAGGGTCCATAATTAACTAGCACTCCACGCTGCTGCAACAATACCTGTGTTGTAGTTGCAACCAACACTTGCGAGTGAGCTGACATTCGAAGTACCGCGTGCTCGGTGACTTGCGTGGATGAGACGTCGCCAGCGGAGACGCTGCAACTGAGGCCGCCCACTGCCGACCGGCTAGCGGGCTTGGCGGTTGCTGGCTCTGGGCGGAAGGGGCAACGAGACGAAGCTTGTCCGAGTGCAGACGACCTTGCTGCGCGTCCGTCGACGAGGAGACGCGGTCTGAGGCACAAACAGGTTGATGCTCAACCGACACCACGGACTCGGACCGAAAGCCTACCGTCCGTCTGGCTCAGATCGAAAGAGATTCGGTTGCGCTTGACAGCGACGTCTTTATTGGATGGCCGTCTTTTTCGGCGCCTCTGCCGAGCCTGGCGAAGACCGAGCTCTCGGACGACAACTGCGAGGCGGCGCTGCCGACGGTCGGAGGGGAGCGCGGCCGGCAGTGACGCCGCAGTTGGATCGCGTTGAGACGCACGGCCGCCAGAGCCGCCTTGTGGAGCGCCGCTGAGGGAAAGGAAGCAGTACGTTCACGCAAACTGTAAGAGCCGTGTCGAGAGCGGGGGTCGTGTACTTTGGTTGGCGAGCGTGGCCGCCTGCGCGAGCAGCCGTCGACTCTTGCTTGTACTACCGGAGGGCATCTTTACGACGTAAGGCTCGCCCGCGTCGGGCACGGCACGAACCCTAAGAAGGCAGACCGAGACTGACTAGCAAGCGTGCGAAGGGCGCAAGAAGAGAGACACCGACCGAGTCTGCAAGGGCGGCAATTCGACAGGAGCAGCAGCAGCTGAAGGCGGAGGAGGCTCAATGCGTCTTTTCTGCGCCTTCGAAGAGGAGGAAGAAGCAGAAGCTGCCGACTTCCTTGGCGAAGTCGCGCGCGATCCAGAAGCGACACCGACACCGGCCTTCGTCGAGGCCCAACGCCGCTTCTTCACCGATCCCCCAACCGTTGACGACAACAGCTGCTCTGACGACTGCGACTGCAAAGCAAATCCAGTACACATAAACAAATAAGAAAAATACAGGACACACGCAGGCAGCGATTTAAACACGATGAGGCACAACGTGAGTTTCCTCAATGTCAATGTACCGGCATTGGAACGGAGCGTCGCACGACGAGAAGATTGTCGGACTGTTTTTCGGCCAGCGCAGATTGTAAGGGGACCTTTGCTTCATGGTTGGCGTCATCGCCCAGGCTTTCCTCATCGTCGTCGTCGGGAGACGACTCCTTTTCCACGCTCTCGCCACTTTCCTCGTCATTGTCTGCGTCCTCGTCTGGCGCCGAAGACCTCTCAACCAGATCGCGCGCCTTTTTCAGTATGGCGACGGCGTCTCCGACCGCCGTGACACCCATCTCTTTGAGAATGCCCGCGACAGTTCGGGCAGCAGCTCTCGCTTGAACCGGTTCGTTACAAACGCATCTGCGTGCGTCGCGCACTGTTTCGACGCAATATTGGCCGACTGGAAGAAAGCCCGCCAGAATTCTGAAGTAGCGACTGCTAGTAGGAAGCTTATGTCTGCCTTGTTCGTCCGCATGACACAATCGTCGAACAAACCTTTGCTAGCCGAACCGCGAGCCTGCTTGGGAGGTAGACGGTCAAACACGCTCATCGTTCTTGTTATTCCAAGCATGGTTACTACGCATGCATGCATGCGGAGCATGCAAGAACGTATGCCCACACGCCCGCACGCAGGCACGGCCAGCAAGCACGCTCGTGTGTGCACGTGAGCCTAAGTCTAAGCAAAGCCTAATTTAAAGAATAATATTATTTCGGTGCGCACTTCCCCGCTGTCTCCCCCGAATAGGGTTCCACCTGGCGGTTCCCCTGGCGGTTCCACCTGGAAAGTGTTTTCCCGTTTTAGAGTTTTAGATTTTTCTAAAGGTATTGTTGAACGGTTCGTTGACTGCCTACGAGCAAAATGACTTCGAAGTCGGCTCTGTTGGCTCCGGGCGTTCCGCGCTTTAGCCGCGCGCGAATGTACCACAAAATTGGCCAGTACAAAAAGAAGCCCCTGACGGTGCGGACTGCGTTCTTTGGTACAACTTTTGTGACATTCTACGCTATCTCATCGCATTCCACTTTAGAAGAAAGAGAAAGGACAGAAGGACAAGTTCATCACCAAGAAGATCGGTGGCGAGAAGAACGGAGGCGAGCGGAAGATTCTCGTCAGAAAACCGGTAATTGTGTGGTGTGCCACTGCCGCTGTTGCACGATTTTGTTCCAGGGTGTTGAATTGAATGAAACCGGGTTTGTTTGGTGCGTTTGCAGCCGAAGCTGGTGCCCGAGATCCGGCTGTCGAAGAAGCAGCGGAAGGAGCGCAAGGCGACGGCGCGCAAGGTGACGACGCCCGCGAAGCTGCGCCGGACGCTGACGCCCGGCACCGTCGTCATCCTGCTCGCCGGCGTCCACAAGGGCAAGCGCGCCGTCTTCCTCAAGCAGCTCAAGGACTCCGGATTGCTCCTAGTCACCGGTCCGCCAACACCACCCTGCCCCCTTCCCCCCCCCCTGCCCCCACTGCAACTACAGCGGTACACACAACGGACGGACGAACCGCTGGTTCGCTTCGGTCCATGATGAACCCCAACAAACCTTATCCACGCCGACTAGCGCATGGGGACAACAATTCTGAGACCGAGCGAGACTTACTGATTCTGGTTGCGTTCAGTCGAGTCTACGCGTGTGTCCCCCTGTTATGTTTTGTTTGCTAAATCGCGCGCTTTCGTGCGGCGTTGGTAAGCGCTCGATGCTCGCTTTTTGCAGGGCCGCTGAAGCTGAACAACTGCCCTCTGCGGCGCATCAGTCAGGCGTTCGCGATGGCGACGAAGACGAAGCTGGACCTGTCCGAGCTGAAGCTGCCCGAGCACCTCAACGACGACTACTTCAAGCGCGTCAGCAAGAGACAGCGCAAACGCTCCAACAAGCCCGCCGACGAGGACATCTTCGCGCAGACCGACACGGTGCGCGTCTGCCTGCCTGCCTGCCCGTGTGCATGGGCTGACTGACGCGCCGCGCCCTCGCGTTCGTGACGAGCCCTTGCGTATCCTTATCCACTCCGACGTGGCACCGTGGAGAGACTGGGACGTTTCTGAAACGCGAAACGAGTTGTCGAATTGTATCCTGTGGTGAGGCTGCAGCACGTGAGGCTAGAATTGGCGGGCATTCAGAAGTACGTGGTGAGCGAGCAGCGCAAGACGGACCAGAAGGCCGTGGACACGCAGGTGCTGGCCGCGATCCGGAAGCGCGACGACAAGAAGGCCATGTTCGGCTACCTCGGCTCCTACTTCTCGCTGAAGAAGGGCCAGACGCCCCACAACATGATCTTCTGACCAACCCAATCATCCCCACTCTTGTTTCCTGGAATAGGCGACGTGTGACGCGTTCGAGCTGGGTGTTGACGCGAGTTGTTGACCTGAAAGGCGGTTGAGCAAGACGTGCCCACACGTGCGTCCACTGACGGCTTGTCGCAGTGGGGCGACACTTTGTTGAACATGTCGGGGAGACAGGAGGCCTCTAACTCGGTTGGTCTGAGGATTGGTGTTTGTTTTCTTATCTCCCGGAAATTGTACCCGCAACCGGGATGGCTCTCGATCCCTGCCATGCCCCTGTGCCCCCCCCCCCCCCGCCGGCTTTAGACCCAACCTACACCTATGGAGACGATCCTGGGGTATGGAATTAGAGGGGGGTTGTCTCAGGACAAGACAAAACAGAAACTAAACAGGTACTTTTCGTTCAAAATAAGGTACAAATAGCGTTATTTAGTTTTTTAGGGTAGAAAACACCGACCGAAATAGTCGAAAGAACAAACCTTTATAATTGTAGACGGGTTGAAAACTAGACAAATTTGGGGAGGGAACAAGTTGTCGAAGCCTGCTTAAAACTTATCCGCATTACATGAATTACATGAATTACGCTGCATTACATGAAAATCGACGAATATGAGCGTGGGTCCGTGCGTGACCATACGTGTAACTGGGTTCTTGAAGTGGGGCGGGGGGTGGGGTGAGTATGAATGGGTGATTCAGTATGAATGGGTGATTCCAAATATCATTATATTGTCGCACTTAATTAACAGACACATGAGAAAATGCGCATTGAAAATGCACATTTTGAAGGAAAATGAAAATAAGTCAAGATTTCGGCCTTTAGGTCGAAGCTTTTGAAGTAGGCATATTTTGTCCAGCATAGCAGGAGCTGTGGGCTATCCAATGAATGCAAAAAAATTTCTGGGCCTAATGCATTTTTTTTGAGAAAAAATGTTTTAAAATTTAAAATTGCGAAAAATCAACACCAAAATAATTTTTCAAAAAAATGAATATGATTTTCGGAATCAGCGCCTAAAGTTACCCCAGGAGGAATTGTTTTGTGCCTGCTACCCAAAGCCGTTCATATGCAAATCACACTTACACGCATAAATTTGACGAAATTTTATCGCCCAAATGGTGCACATTTGACATATCGTCTAATTATAAAAAGTAAATCATTAGACATGAGGACTGATCAGAAAAATTATCGAGAAAATCCGTGTGATCAGATGAAAAAAAGTGTCAACCCCTTCAGCCCGATGTATGATTCTTTCAGAAGATGACTCTTCTCCAGAGAATAATAAAATTGCTTGTTCTTTGTTGTTGTAACGGTCCCAGTTTCATTTTAGCCTTTTGAAGTTTTTTGTTCGCCGTCCGCGGGTTGCAGCAAGAAGATGGGTAAGTACAAGCTGACCTACTTCGACTTGCGCGGTCGCGCCGAAGTCGCTCGTCTCATGTTCGCCGTGGCCGGGCAGGTACCTGAACCTCTCGTTTACTTCCGTTCTTCTGGGTCCTTTCTAATAATGCAACTTGTACTTGTCACTGTCAGGAATACGAAGATTGCCGAATCGACTTCAAGGACTGGGCCGCCTTGAAGGAGGAGCTGCAGCCGCCAAAGAGTGACTGACCCCCATTTTGCTTCTGTCTACGCGAATTGTTTGTTTTGTTTTGCCAGTTCTTCTATTGCGGCTGCGGTTGTAGAGTTTGCGTTTGGGGCGCTGCCCGTGCTGGAGGTGGAGGGCCAGGGAATGATTCCGCAATCGGCCGCAATTGGTTACTACTTGGCTCAAGAATTCGGTGCTGCGCCGCTGGGGGGGAGGCGTTTAAAAGGAACAACAACTGGTCGCAGGTCTGGCCGGCAAGAACAGCTGGGAGACGGCCCGCTGCGTTGCGCTGTCCGAGGGCCTTTCGGGTTATATTCCAGAAAGGCGGCCCATAAAAAAACAACCGGCCCATAAAAATACTACCGGCCCATACGCTTGGGCGGCCCTTTCAATGGGCCGGCCAGGTGACATCACGCGAGACCGGCCCATTCGTATGGGCCGCTTTTCTAAGCCTAAGCTACACGATGCCGGCCCATTGGGTTTGTTGGTGGTTTTCGCTCTTTCTGTGCCTCCGAGCCAACCAACAAGCAGCAAAACTAGCAGCATGCCATTACAGATTACAGATGCCCATTACACTGTATTTGGTTAGGGATATGCCCATTTTGCACAGTTGGACACTGTATTTTAAGCGTCCATTGTCTAATTCAATTATCTGTTGGGCATGTTCTGTATGTTTTTTTGGTATTGTCGCCATTTTGTTCATAGCAAACCTTGTCCGTTTTTGCGGTTATAGCGTAAGATGCATAGACGCTGTTCCTTCTCATCTATACTGACGAGAGCAACACAAGGCACGATGGGCTATTGGCAATGTTGTAACAGCATCAACGTCTATGCCGACGAGACGCAACCCAAGGCACGCACGATGGGCTATTGGCATGGCTAGCAATGTTGTAATAGCATCTTCTTCGTTGGTAGTCGCTTGGAGCAGTTGTAAGCGCTCATACAAAGCATGATACTACTTTATGATCATTGTCACGATCGAGATCGCCAGCGCTACCACGCAGCGCTTCACGCTCGATGCACCTGAGTGTAGCATTAAAATACCGTAAATCTCTCAATGGACGCTCTGGGCGTTCATTTTTTTAACCCACCCTCTACCCTGGGCGTTTGTTGGAGGGGGAGCGTTCATAAACTCAACTACTAAATGGCGTTGCAACAATGCTGTGCAGACCCAATAATCGTTGGCTAAACATGAAAATTGTACAGTTATTGGTGCAAATCGCCTTCTGCTGCGGCTAAACAATGGCTGTTCTAGTGCATACAGGCAATATACAGTACCCAAATGTAGAATACCGCGTGATAATAACTGTTTTGACAAGCATTTCATTGCATAACTGTGTTCTGAAGCGCGCCCCTGTGCGTTCATTAGAGAGTGGGCGTTTACACACTGGCATGTACATGCACACGTATAGGTGCACCTTTGCGCTCGTCCTTGGCGTTGCAGAAGTCTCCCACGCACCACTTGCACGAACCATCCCCTCCGACTTCTGCACAGGCTTTCTGGTGGTTGATGCAAACCAACTTCTTCAGCTTGTCACAGCCCTTGCTGCTCGGCGCAATCAATTGACCTGTGTTCCACACTTTTTTTATTTCGATTCGTCCCATGCAGTACAGTACAAGACAACCTTTGCGTTCAAATGCGTAGCACACGTCGCCCTCGCATTCGCCCTCAATTCCCTCGCCGTCTTGGGTCTTCACGCATTTGTGCGCCGCCGCCACTGCAACGCTGATAAACAACACGACCATTCCAGCATTCATGCATGACTCGTGGTTGCAGGCGGACAAGACAGTCGTAGACGTTTCGCAACGGGATTTGCGCAGGATAAGCGTATGTATACCTATAGGTGGCGCTAAGATGGGCGCTAGGATACGTTGCATGCATTGCTCACGCCTTTCCGGTGACCGCGCGGTGCGACACAGTCATGGGCACACAATCGACATGCAGTGCACCGTATGCATCCTGATTGCAAACATCGTCAAGACGTCGCTGGCTGAAGGCAAAGAAACTATAACAGTGGTTGTATCTGGAGCGTGTGATGCACTTCTCATGTTTGCTGGAGTGTGTCGAGCACTGGTTCAAGGATACTTGCCACAGCTGATTGATCTTGCTGAGCAAGGTTTGGATGCCAAGCAGATATGCAGTCAACTGTTCAACACCTGCCCTGATGTGTAAACTAACCAGTACATAAAACATAGGCAACGTGTACCTATTATGAAAATTGTGAGAAATTTGTGTAGATCACTTGCAAGACATTACTACACTGACATCGTTGGCCTTGTCTGCAAGTCAAAGATATTCAGCAAACAGATCAGCGATTATATGTTTTCCAAGGCTGCCACGGCTAACAATTCTCCAAGCTGAAGATGGACCACTGGCAGCAGCTAATGACATACTTACAGGGTGGCCCATTTATCTATCCGGGGTTTTGATCGGTGATAACTTTGCGTTTACTGAACAAAACGAAACAAAACTTGTACCAGATACAGGTACAGGTTCAAAGTTTTTGCGCTCTAAATTTCAAGATGATCGCATGATGGCATCGCTGGTTATGCACTTCAACGTGACCTCCGTTTTTGATCACGTAACATTCTCGTTGGTCAGGTGTGACTCGCATTCGTGCAGCATCTTCTGGCGAATTTCGGCAATAATTCTGTCAAATACGACTACAGGGCGCTGCTTCGACTTGGCAATGCTTACAAACGTCCTTCAAACGCGCCAAGGCCAACGCGCCAGATGCAATCTCATTTTCTGGACTGTACTGTAAATCTTAAACAAAAAAAGCTCATCAGATAAAATCGCGCCATTCTGGCAGATCGCATCAGATTTTCTTGAAAATCGGCGCACAAAAATTTTGAGCCTGTACCTGTATCTGATACGAATTTTGTTTCGTTTTGTGCTGTAAACGCAAAGTTATCAGCGATCAAAACCCCGGATAGATAAATGGGCCACCCTGTACTTTTGATTTCAATTTCCAATCAATTGTTCAAAATTTTCCAACACCTGAATCATCGCTGAAGTTCCTTGCTCGCCATGGGCTGATCCACAATGAAAAGAATGGCCCAGATTACGCAGTACCCCAGGAAATGCGTATCCGTCTATTCCGCAAACATCTATACTTTGTATCTTTCCTTTTTGGCTTCTAAGCAGAAATATTTTTTTTCTCCACTCTTGAAAACTCTCCCATCAAGCAGAAACCTACTTAGAATTTTTGAGAAGCCTTTCCCAAGTCTCCCGTCGCTCTGTACTCCAAGTCGCGCCTCGCCTCGTTTGTCTTGTACTAACAATCACTATTTATAGTAAAACAGTGAGCACTGCAGTGCTCACTGCACAGGGCGGCGCCATTTTTTTGTGTAGGCGTGTAGGCGTGTATTCTCTGTGTAGGCGGCGCCATCGGGACGGTGATTTTTTTCGCAGTGAATCCCGTCCCGTCCCGTCCCGTTGGTGTACTAGTGACAGCGTATATGTCTTTGTCTCTGTAGAGGCGGCCATCGGGATTGTGATTTTTTTCGCAGTGAATCCCGTCCCGTCCCGTCCCGTTGTTGTACTAGTGACAGCGTATCTGTCTTTGTCTGTGTAGGCGGCGCCATCGGGACGGTGACTCTGAAAAAAATGACAATCCCGATGGCGCCGCCTACACAGAGAAACACATATACGCTGTCACTAGTACACCAACGGGACGGGATGGGACGGGATTCACTGCGAAAAAATCACCGTCCCGATGGCGCTGCCTACACAGACAAAGACATATACACTGTCACTAGTACACCAACGGGACGGACAAATTAAAAAAAGGGAAAAACACAAAACAAGCATAACCTATCTATGGGGTACTGCTTCACTTGGGCCAAAAGAATTGCCCACGATGTGGAGAGAGAATGTCACTGATTAAACAACAAAATGAAATCGACAAATACACAGTAAGTGTTGCAGTAGCAGTATGTGCAGTAGCAGTATGTACCACTGCTATGTACTATTTATGCACTTGCAATCAGTGTGCCCAACCAGAAGAGAGTACGCTTTTCAGACATCTGAAGGGCACGAGTCCAGCCGTCTTTCCAGCCTACCTCTTCCAATATATGTTCAAGCGAGCACATGGGAACAGACGAATAATGAACCATATGCTGTTTGCAATCCGCCACTACATGCCATACCACTACCAGTAGACCCAGTGGCTTTACATGCCATGCGTCCATTGCATGTAAAAAAGCAATGAATGGGGCGACCGCTTAACTGATAGATGCATAGATTAGTGCAGCAGTGATCATATGATTAACTGGTGGATCAATACACCGTTGACATCGTGCACGCACACGTGCATGTCATTGCACTTTAGCCAAGAACCCGTGCTAATAGCATTAGGCACAGTTGGCAGTGAACAGTGACTGGCCAAGAGGCACAGAAAGAGTGAAAACCACCAACAAACCCAATGGGCCGGCATCGTGTAGCTTAGGCTTAGAAAAGCGGCCCATACGAATGGGCCGGTCTCGCGTGATGTCACCTGGCCGGCCCATTGAAAGGGCCGCCCAAGCGTATGGGCCGGTAGTATTTTTATGGGCCGGTTGTTTTTTTATGGGCCGCCTTTCTGGAATATAACCGTCGCGTCTCTCTCGCCTCACCTTTTCTGGCGTGTCGAGCGAGCGGGCTTGGGGTTAGTTTAGGAGCGCCTGTTCAAGCTGATTTATGAGCAGGAGCTGGGCGTCTTCCTCGACCGCTACACGCACTTCCTCAAGGACAACGGCGGACAGTTCTTCGTCGGAGACGGAGTCTGCTCTGTTCCGATCGGCGCTGCCGACCAGTACACCGAGGGTGGATCGCGTTCGTTGCAGCTGACCTGGACGGACCTGCTGCTGTTCCACATCCTCGAAGGCATCCACAGCAACCACCCCAGCGTCTTCGACAAGCACCCCGAGCTCGGCGAATTCGTCAAGCGCGTCGCCGCCCTGCCCGCCGTCAAGCAGTGGCTCGACAAGCGCCCCAATAACCCATTCTGACGAGCCATGCGCGTTTGGCTCCGCCTTCGATTCCGCTGCTAGGCCAGTTCACTTCCCATGAGACATTGTGTAGTCTTCGTCAAGCCCATTGTGTTTGCATTGAAGGCTCCTTTCCTCTGTTCTGCGTCAGTTCAGTTCGTCAGTGCTGGTGGGGACAAGAAAAGTGCTAGTCTGACTGAAGTAAATGAGCTCGCAATCTCGCTCGTATTTACGTTGACGACGCGTCGCTGTCGAGTCCTATCTAGCGATGGGCGGGCAAAATACCTGTAGCTGGGGGGGGGGGGTGGGGGCATACCCATAGGTGCCCGCTGGGTGGGTATAGGGGGGGGGTATACCCCCTCCCCTGGAAGGCCCTATCCCGAAAGACTTTCGGAACGACCCCCCCCACTTTTTGCTCCGGAGACCCCCTCCCCCAAAATCGGCCACCTCCCCCCCCCCCACTCTGCCAGACCCAGTTACAGGTATGCCCCCCCCAGAATTTTCCCAAAGGATTTTCGTCATGTGTAAAACGATAAAGGTAAGTAACTGTTGGTGTTTTTCAGTGCTTTTCAGTGTTATATGACCATAAAACAGCTAAATAACACTGTTTACACCCTTTTTATACCCATTTTAGACCAAAAAGTACAACTAACTTTGAACAATCGCAGCTACCCCCCCCCCCACTTTTTGCTCTCCGCTTTTCCGCAGGAGACCCCCTCCCCCAAAATCAGCCACTGCCACTCTGCCAGACCCAGTTACAGGTATGTCCACAACACTGCAAAACTGCTCACACAAGGTCATTTACGAGATTTTGCACCCATGACGTTTGAGAGCTGCAACTCAACTTTGGTGCAATGTCAGCCATGTATGCGGGCTACTGTTACACAACAAATTGTGCAGAGGAGGGCCAATTTCCGCAAAAGACAATGGCGAATTGGCGAAAGATCGCTCCAAAAAAACGCGAAATTTGAAGGTTTCAGCTTATAACTACCAAACGCCAGGGCTTTAAGACTCCTGTGGGAGTTGAGGCTACAGTGCCCCTAGGGTCCCCCAATTGGTGGTCAATTTTGGGCAAAAAAATGTGGCACCGCAGTTATGGCCATTTTTGCAAAATTAGCGCACCCATTTTTGTAGCATTGTAGCATAAGCTAGGAAGGGATGCTGAGAGGTGCCAACTTGGGGTGTGCTTGTAGAGTTGTTAACTTAGTGGTGCCACCTACCAGCCACCCTCCTAGGCACGCCACCCTCGAAGGAGGTGGCCCAAAACAATCAAGTCCCAATTTTGGGTCGATTTTCGTCGTTTCAGTTGTCTCACTTAGGAGCCCCCTCTGAAGGGGGCTGAGGGGTCAATGGTCGAAACAAGGGTTCCCATCCCCAACGGGACATTCATCTGGACCTCCTAAAAATCGGGAGGGTTCGGGCGGGCACTTTCTGGGGGGGGGGAGTGGTGGGTGAGGTGAAAATCTGGAGAGAGGGGGTCTGGAAAGGAAAGAAATAGGCACTTTTTGGTTTGGTTTTTGCCCAAATAGACACTGCAAAAACCCTAAAATAGGTACTTTTTAGTCAAAATACCACTGTAAATAGCCCAAGGCACTTGTTGGTCGATTTATGTTCAAAAGCACTGTACAAAACAAATAACGATTTACAGTTTTCAAATTTTTGGTGGGGGGGGGGGTTGGGCACTAGCGGATCCAGAAGGAGGAGAGGGGGGGGGTCTGGGTCTCCCCCTCCTGTTAGCTCAGACTTAGGGGGAAGGAGGGGGAGGTTCAGGAGGAGAAGGAGGAAAGAAGGTCAAGCACGGGTGCAAAGTGGGCAGATTCTTTAGTTTTTCTTGGATTAAGGCATTCAAAAGCGTAGAGAATCTCCGCCTGCGGCGCCTCTGGTTCTATTACAACTCACTATTGTGTGTTGAAAATAGTGCGAAAAAAGCAAATGCCGATGCCAAAGCCAAAATTTGACTTTTCGAGGAAACCGCCGATAAAATCGACATTTCTCCCCTCTGTAGGAAAATCCTGGATCCGCCAGTCGGGTTCGGGGGGGGGGGTAGGGTCGTGGAAACCGAGCGGGCGGCAAGTGAGCCCAAACCCTCCCCAGTTACAGGTATGCCCATCGGTGCCCACGGAAATTGGACCAGGGGAGGGGTAAATTACCAAATTTTTTGAAGGCAGGGGGTGGGTAAATTGGGATTTTCGGGATGGAGTTTTATACGTCAGAATTGCACAAAAAATGGTAGTTATTTGCCTCAAAATGTACCCAAACGGTGCAAAACGTAATCTAAACGCCATTTCTATATACCTTTTAACTGCAAAGTACACAAAAGACGTAGCCAAAAGCACATTTTTAGCCATTTTTACAAGACAAATTGGCTTGAAGCTTCCAGAAAATGAAGGACAGGGGAGGGGT
>JASAMY010002338.1:0-49096 GCA_030248085.1 Paralinhomoeus sp. GSCO2_6
GTTTTCGGGAGGGGGGGATACTCCTTGCCCCTAGAGCCATGCCCGCTGAGTGCGCGCGCGCGCGCACCTGAACGATGTGTCCCTTGCAGAGATTCTTGCTGGAGAGCTCGCACCAGTCCTGTCGGTGGTAGTAGGCGACCCTGAGGCGGCCGTCGTCGTCGAAGTGGGCCGGGTTCGTGTGGAGGGCGTCGACCGTGGCCGAGAGGTCGTGCCGGCCCAGGATGCTCTCGATGAACCACGAGTTCGAGTCAGAGACGACCGCGACGATGACGTCATCTCGGCCGGAGGCGTACTGGAGCAGGGCGGCCATGCCGGGCGCCAGGGGCAGTCGGTGGAGACAGCGCTCGAGCTGCTCGCGCCGCTTGCCCTGGCGGTGGAGCAGCTCCAGCACGGCGTCCATGTAGTCGGTGAAGCCCTTCTCCTTGTAGAGCGCCCGCACCTCGGCCGGAATCACGCCGTCCTCGGCCAGGTCCTGCACCTCCAGGTCGCTGTTGCAGTCGAGGATCGTGTGGTCGAAGTCGAGCGCCAGCAGCGTCGGCTTCGAGCTCTGCGCGGTGCGAGCGAGTGGTCGTCAAACGGGTGGGTAGGTGCCCCGCCCCCGCCCACACACACGCGCATGCCAAAATGGGAGTTTAGGTCGACTTGTTGGTTGTAAGCATGCCGATTCAGGCATAGGGTGGGACGTACATAATTGGGAGGGGGGGGGGGGGCAACTGAACATTGTTTTATTAGACTCTGGACGATTGTTTGAATTGGGGACGGGAGATGTTCACTACACGACGGCTCAGATATTCACCACACGAGCCCGTAAACTGTAGCGTAAGCAAACTACGGGAATATAGTCAGCAGCTCACTTTGCTGCCCATGGTGCGCCTAGCTACGATTTAAATGACGACGGTGAAGTTCAAATGGCGGCAAGGCGACCCACCGACCGCTGCTGCCTACCTAGAATGCAACGACGCAATTGCAATTGCATCATGCCGACCCAGTGGGACAATAAAAGCGCGTCCACAGCCGTATAGCAGCTCCGTTGTGACAGCTCGCTCTGGGAGACTTCTATTCTCGCTCCAACAATCGGCGCCTACAGGGACTAACAACGTTTGCGTCAGCCATCAGTGGTTCACTGTTTCTAAGCTTTCCATCCCTAATTCGACAGCTCAGTCGTCAAAACTGCTGGTGCTGTTGTTGTGCCTCGCTGAGACGCTGCAGAACGAAGGTGCTGGCGTCGATGAAGCGGCCCACGCAGTTCTCGACGCAGACGCTCGTGCGGTTGTCCATCTTGGAGGGCGGCTTCTCGCCCACGCAGATGTCCCAACAGCTCGACGTCAGCGTGTGCACCTGCTGATTGAACAACCGCCGCTGAGTCTCCGTGTCGAGGGCCTCGACCAGCGCCGGGTCCGTCTTCGCGTCGCCGCTCCCGCCAGCCGACAGACTCATGATCGTTCTCTATTCAAGCGCTCCCGCTAAAAATCCCGACAAGACGTTCAACGGGAAACCTAAGCTCAGTGAACCAGTGAACCAGTGAACCGAGAGAAACACACCATAATATTTTTGCGTTGACGCTCAGTGCTTATCTGTAAAATACTAACAACGCGATCACACACAATATGCTTAGGCTAATAGGCTTAGACTCAGGATTTAGGTTCGGGTTCGTGCGAGCGTGCCCGTGTGCGCGTGCCTGTGCGCGTGCACGTGCGTGCTTGAGGATTGCCTTAGGCTTAGGCTTTTGCTTAGGCTTAGGCTTCAGGCTTGTGCAAGCGGCACATGTCCACATGCCTGCGTGCCCGCGCGCATGCGTGCGCGCCTGAACGCGTGCACGTCAGTGGCGTTAGCCAAGGGGGGGGGAGGGGAAAAGCTTCCCCCTCCGAAATTGTCGGAAGCGCAAATTTCTTAGCTTGGTACCCCCTGTTGCAATGTGGCAATTTGTGCGTTTTTCTAAATCTCAATGCAAAACCAACGCTAATGAAACCAACGCTAATGAGCCAAATTTTTGCCTGCGGCGCATGATTTAGCACTTAACTAAAGCAAAATGGGCCTTTTCAAAGAAATGCAACAGGTAATAGTGCACGCATTTTCACGTGTGGCACATGGTTGCATTGTACTTGTACACAAATGGCAAACGCAGTCGTGGCAAATGAGCGCGAAGCGTGTAGACAGATTATGTCTAAAAGCTTCCCCAGCCGAAATGGCGCAATGTCAAAAAAATTCGACAGGGTACCCCCTGTTGCAAAATAGAGTATTTGACCGAAATTGGACTTCCCCCCCCCCGAAATCAAGTTCTGGCTACGCCACTGGTGCACGTGCGTGCGCGCTTGTTCGTTTGTGCGAGCGTGCGCGCGTGTGAGCGCGCGGGCGTGGGTGTCCTTCTTGTGTATCTGTGCGGTGCGTGCGTGCGAGGGTGCGTGCGTGCCTGCAGAGAGCACGTGCGTGCACGCCCATGCGCGCGTGCATGTTCGGTGTGCAGGCATGTGGACATGCGCGCGCTCGCACAAGCCTGAAGCCTACGCAAAAGCCTAAGCTTATGCTTAAGCGTAAGCCTAAGAAATAAAATAAAATACAACTATAGGATTACTCAGATTAACCTAATGTAAAAATTGTGGCGTGTGACGCGTTGTTTTAGTATTTAACGGTTGAGCAACGAGAGTCAACGCATTTAAAATATTATGGTGTGTTTCTCTCGGTTCACTGGTTCACTGGTTCACTGGTTCACTGAGCTTAGGTTTCCCCGTTCAACAAATTTATAAAAACCATAAAAACCTTTTCAGGTGCACCATGTGAGGTCACCGGGGCAGACCCTCATTGGAGAGACAACATAAAATAGGCACACCGGAATGATATGCTGTGTACAACTGAGCTTTCGGAGATATGTGGGCCTGTGGCGTAGTCCGTAAGGCGTTGGCGTTGGATCCCTGACCGCGAGGTTGGGGGTTCGATTCCTTGCTGGGCAAAACCACAGCAACTCCCTTAGGCAAGGGGTTAACCCACCATTGCTCTGGTTTCTGGCTGTACCGTGGCTTCGGCCAAAAATCAGTGCCAGCTGGTAGCAAACCTTGCCTCGCGGCAAAACAACGCCCATCGTTGTTTATACGGTGCCGCCCTGTGATCTGTGATAGAGTTTACGGCCAATGTGCTGTGTCGGTGGTCGTCAAAATAAAGTTTAAAAAGATTTAGATACAGATGGTACGTGCACGCTGCTAGGTGTAGAACGCGTTTTGGCCTCTGCTGGACACCTCAGTTTTCTAAGCAGATGCACGCCATTTCAGAACCCAAACCTAAGCAGTTTAGCAGGCAAGTAAAATTTCCTGGGTTAAAAAAATGTTTAGGAACAGGAGGCTGGGTCAGCAGACTTAAATTTATGCCTAGAAAGGGTTAATTAACGCCTACATACTTTCTGCCTCCCGTTTGAATACTTATCTGTAAACTTCTAGGTATTTCATAATGTGCAGACTGTTCTGTTCAGAGGATGATACATGTTTTGGACCTTGTACCGCTTATGATAGCTGCTAGCATGACTTCTGAACGGCGTAGAATGGGGTATGAGGCATGCTTAATCATAATGTGGAACCACTATCAATATGGCATTCTTTTCCTGCAAGGGTAGATCTGCATGGGAATCATTAGAGCAGTGTGGTGTTTGTCCCTTGTTGGAGGGGATGACTAATGCAAATGCAACGCAAATCACGGGGTTTCGATTTTTAAAACCCAAGGCCACTACAATCGCCACGTCAACGGCATCCAATGAATTTTTTTGGTGTGCATCAGTGCCAATTTTTCTCCGAAAGAGTGTCTGTCTCTGGTGCACCTGGTGCGGTGCACCTGAAAAGGTTTCCCGAAAAACCCAGTTTTCGACAGATTTTCGGAATCTCGACATTGAAAGAAGGAGCGAAAGTCTTATTTCAGTACTGCTGATGTACGCGGAAAGTCTTAATTGTTTCAGTACTGCTGATGTACACGGAACACACACGACAAGCACTTCCTTCCCGCATTCCTCTCGTGATATGAACTGTCCCAAATTACTGTTGTTGAGTGCTATGTGGAGTGCTATATGGAGGGCTAACCAATTTTTTGCAAAGCGGTGGGGCTTTCACCCACTCCCCAAAGGGAGGCACCTGGCCCAGCTGGTTGAGCGTTTCCGCTTGCCAGTGCCCTGCTGCCGTCAGTTGTACACTGACTGCACAACATCACCCAAGCGGGTGAAATTGCGCAGCCGAACAGACATTGTGTTGACACACAGGACGGATCTTCAGCATTAGCCCGACCGACGGATTGCCTTTTCTTGACGACATTTGCATATTTGATTTGTCAGACGTTCGCTATTCGATTGTTTATTTGTTTTAGCAGCTGGTTGTATCAATGATTGATTGAGGAACGAATAAACTAGAAGCTCGACAGTGGCAGAGCGCCTATAAGTACTGTCTGTGTTGTTTGCATTGCATCATGCCGTTGTTGAATTGTGGGGCTTTGGCGTAGTCCGCAAGGCGTTGGATTCCTGACCGCGAGGTCGGGGGTTCGATTCCTTGCTGGGCAAGGCCATTGCTACCCCCTTGGGCAAGGGGTCTAAACCACAGCTCCGGTTTCTGGCTGTACCGTGGCTTCGGCCTAAAATCAGTGCCAGGTGGGGGCCCACCTTGCCTCGCGGCAGAAGAACGCCCATTGTTATTTATACGGCGCCGCCCTGTGATCTTGTGATCCAGCTTACGGCCATTGTGCTGTGTCGGTGGTTGTCGTCAAAATAAAGTTTTAAAGTTTTTTTTTTTGAATATTTTGATCGCCACCGGCAACAATGGCAGTGCGAGAAGCGCAAGATACGAGCTAAAGGGGACGAATCGAAGAGAACTGATCAGTGATTAGCCGGTAATCACTTACATAAGCGGCTACCCACCTTACCGTACACGTACGTTATGCCGTAGTTCACAGAAAGCACTGCAAGTTTAACGTAGCGTGAGGGCCTGCTGCAACGGAGCATCAACAATCAGTTTGATTATCCTTCGGGTATTTTGAGACTTTTTCCAGCTGAAGCGAAGACGGAAGAGCTGCTGCGAGAGTGCGGGCGGTCACCAGATGCTCTGGTGACCCATGCTGGCGACCTTGCGCTGCCGCGACTCCGTGAGAACGTCGGGAGTGCGCATGGGGACGGCTGGCTCGTCCGACTGGGCCGTAGCCGGCGGCGTGGGCGAGGGTCGGCGTCGGCGCACCGCCTCGTCCGTGGGTTCGGCGGACAGCTGCTGTCTAAGCAGACCGGCGACAAGACCCGTGTCCCTGGGACTGGCGACGGAGACGGGTCGCTGGCGCGCGCCGTCCGTCTCGCAGTGCGGCGCAGTGCTCAGGGGGTCGGTGCGCGTGCCGGAGGCGCCGGCGAAGTGGCGTCGACCCGGCGTCTGCGGCACCTTGTCCGAGTAGGTGCCGAGCGGGTCGGTGCGCAGACGAGGCGTCTGACTGCCGGCGGCGGCGGCGCCGGCGCGTCTGGGCGAGACGGCGCCCATGTCGAGACTGTCGCGCGAGAACTGGCTCAGGTTGTCGCCGGCCGTCCGGTCCGGAGACAGCGCGCCCCGGGCGGAGTTTGAATCTGCGCAAACGTCACAATGGTTTGTCTCATCTGAATGCGGCAATACAAATCGGTGTAGGTGTTGAGGCGCCTACACTGATTGAAGAACGACGGATACACGACGAAGTTGGTGTTCTGCCAGATAGGCTCTCTCAGGCGGTAGTGCTTCTCCAAAAAATTCATCAGTGCCAGAGACGGCTTGTCGATTGCCACTTCTTCTGCCGCCACTTTTTCTGTCTGAACTGTCCGTAAATAAAGTAGTGGAAAAAAATCGATTGACTCGGCACCGACCTGCAACATGTGCTCGAAGAGGGTGTGGCCGTGACCGCGTCTCTGCAACTCGTCGTAGACGTAAAAGTCGAGAATACACAGCGGTTCGGCGGTGACGGATCTATCGCGCTTGGGATCGCTTAGATAAAGCTGCTTGCGGCCCACTTTCAGCATGCCAATGACGCACGACGCGGCGCTGGAATTCAGTTCAGTTAATTCGATGTTTCGCTTGAGAAAAATGGGAATTCGTTGTTCGAGTCGACACCTGGATTGCGACGAGGGCCGCCAAAGCAAATACAGAACTTGAGTGTCGGCATCCACGAGCTTCTCGTAAGTCGTCAACATGCGCTTTAAACCTTGCGCCTAAACCAATGATAATATCACGTTTATAACTGGAAATAAAAGGCACCAGCATCGCTAGCAAAGCAACCCTCACCTCCGTGGACAGTTTCCCCAGCTGATCAATCAGTTTTGGAATGGCCCAGCAGCGTCTGTGGCTAAATCAAGCGTGCCTATGATTTACATACGCGCGTGCGATTTATACATCTTTTAGGTGCAATAGCGACATACTTGAGCGTTTTCAACTTCGAGTTGTCGAGACGGACGACGCCGACGTCAAAGAGTTGGCGGAGGTCGAACGGAATCTCCATGACGCGCTTCTCTGAAGCGATTGAGTCGTCGTCGTCCCGACCTATGGGCGAAGCGGCCGCTCCGAACATGGCGCTGGGAGAACTGGGGGCTGGGGCGCGAGCACACGACTGCACAGCAGGCGGCGACTGGACGGAAAGAGGGCGAACGGCGGAGAGCGGGGCATGCCAGCAGAGGCAGCAGCCAGCCGCCTTCGGCTGCCGACATTCGCGGTCAGCTAGACCGCTGTACAATGCGTGCACTTATCGATCGTCGCCCAACGAGAGAGGAAGGCGCGGGCGGAGCGGAGGAAATCCGCTCTATACACGCACGCGTCGCGGGTAATCTTCTTGGAGGCGCGCTGAGTCAGCAGCAGCAGCCAGAGAACGAGCGACGGAAAGGGAATGGCTTTCTTGACGCGTGAGCGACGCCGTTTGCCGAGCGAAAGGAGGGCAGCAATGCGACTGGGACGCGAGCCAGCCCGCGACGGCCACTCTTGGCGCGAGCGACGACGAACGGCCCTCCCTCCGCCCGCCCTCCGAAAGCGCACGGGCCGACGACGGCCGACACTGACGACGCACTGTTTGAATTGCGACGGCAATGGCGCCAAAAGACTGGACACGAAAGACGATCGCAGCACACGAGTAGACGAACCACCGGCCTCCGGCGCTTTTTTGACATTCAGAGTCATGGTCACCATCAGCAGGTCTTTGATGCCTTTTGAGAAACAAGTTTGAAGTTACGATTGACTAGCCGCGTGCAACTCAGTTGGACACCTGCTGCAGGACACAAAACCATAATATCATAAATACAAAAGAATGTTGAGAATGCACAGTTGAAACTGAAAGCCAGCAATGATGAATGTGTAAAGTGATGTAACATAGACCACAGAAGTCAACTGACGCAGTGATGCGTAGGGAGTAGTAGAAGGAAGGAATCACAGTTTGCTCATAACACTCACTCAGTTATTTTATTCAGTACAGGGACCTTACAGTAAATCACACACGATGCATCCATTACTCTATCGCTACACTCTAACAATCTATCACTATCACTGCGGCGACCTTTACCCTCTAGGAAAGGGTGACCTTTATGGTCAGTTTATAAAGGCCGATTTATAATCATCCGCGTCCTTCACCCGTCAAAGACGGATCGAGAAAACGGACGTCGGATGACGGACGCGGATGATTATAAATCGGCCTTAATAAAGGGTGTCGCAACATCCAGGAGAGGCTCCTGCTTGCTTGGGCCACCGAAAACTCCTAGAAGTCCACGAATCTATTCATGCCAGTGTCGAATCCATTCCACACGAATCCACTGTCGATGCCGCCATGACTACACGGGATTTTCCACGTATTTTTTCGGTTTGTGGGTACTCGTACAACAGTACGTACAGCAGCGCCTTCAGTTGCCCCGCTTGCTGCTGCTGGCCGCAACTGGGTGTACTGCAGAGGCGGGATTTGGAGGGCTCTGGCAGCGCACGCTCTCCAAGTAGGCCTTTGTAAATGCCGACGACAGCAACACCAAACCGTAAGGATTCATCCAGGTGAAAAAGTTGGCAGAAATTGTTATCGCACTGAAAAACGAGCGAGGTTGGTGATCGACGTCCAGTGTGAATGGAGGAAAGAGTCACGTCTGACGGTACGGTCATGCAGTGGCAATCGTATGGCCTAGTGGTAGAGAATCGGCTTCTTGTGCGCACGGTTCTGGGTTCGATTCCTGATGGATCCACTAGATCGAGGACTTTCATCTCAATGGATTGCTGTCGCAGCCCTAGATTACAGATGGCGTTCTTCCGAAGGTCTTTAGCTAATTATGCGGCTCTAGACGGGAAGGGTATGCTATGTATATCAGCTATTGACAGCCTCCTAGCGTTACCCCTAATCCAACAACAACAACGATCATACCGTAAAGCATAGCACAGTTCCATACATTTAGTGGTTTTTCCATATACCGTAGATGCTTCAATAATGCCTCCTTCTCATAGCGCCCCCCACCCCCCTCCCCCCTACCAATATTGCCCTGGGTAGCGGAGGGCAGATGGGGTTCTATTGGACAATTTATGGGATACCAGTGTAGAAGAGGCGATTTTATAGACAAGAACAAGACAAACGCATGTTGTGTACCTCATAGAACGCGGCCAGTCCAACAGCTGCGGTGCAAACAAAGTTGCAGCGTAGGCGATTTGCGCGAGGAACGCCACGAATCCATACGCGACGAGGCGGTGCTCGGCCTTTGTCTTTTGGTCCTGTTGATAGTGTACTGTAGCTGCCATTTTTGAACGACGCAAGGCGACAAAGCAGCCGACGTAGCAGAGCAAAGAGACCGAAGCCGAGAGAACGATCAGACAGGCAGCGATGGCTTGGGCCAGCATCACATTCTGGAATGCGCGGAGCGAAACTACCGTACACCATTTGATTGGCGTTCTGTGCAGAATTCAAGCCAAATTATTGCTTCACAACAGTACGCTTGTTCCGTATTGTTCGAAAAGATGTCGTTAGCTTTGTCGTTTGAAAGCCACTTTTGAAATTTGGTGTACATGCAATTCACCTTTGTGATTGGTGACAGATTTTGTTGTACAGCTGTTGTAGGTATTTGTGCCTCGCCTTGTGCGTCGCATAATTAGAGATCAAAAGGTATGTAGGATATGGGCTTTCATACTTTTCTTTGAGTTGGCAAGTGAATGTAGTACTGGTGTCGGCGCAGAGTTGTGCTAAACACAACCTTCCCTGGAATAGTGAGTACCAGAGCAGTTTCTCCCAAAGCAATGCACAGAACGATGAGAGAGCACGTAGCTATCGTCTTTTCAGTGAAAACCTAAATGATTTTTATCTGTTGCACAGTAAACAATTTAGTTGGTGAGTTCCTTGGCTTATTGCAACACTGCAGACAATTGTGGGAGCATGGCTTATACACGTTTTAAGTAGAGCTGTTGACCAACCTTGTTAAGCCTCAGTGGAAAGGCTGCCGCGACAAGGCGGTTAACGCTCATAATTGGAATAATGAGATGTTGACACGGACCCAGAAAGTACGGAACACTTTCAAGTTTGTGTATTTGAAGTGGTAAGTTCAACCTTTTTGTTGGGATGATGCGAACCCCACTCGCGCGCGCGCACGCACGCACGCACGCACGCACGGACGCACGCACGCACGCACGCACGCACGCACGCACGCACGCACCACTGGCGGATCCAGAAAAAAATTTCGGAGGGGGGAAGAATTTTGCAGAAGGGAGGACCCTGTTGAACTTTTTGGATGTTGGGCCATTTTGGCAGTGGTTTGGACACCTAATCGGTCCATTTCCGACGATTAACGAATATAAACGGCGCCGCAGGCAAAAATTTTGCTGTTTCCGACCACCTACAAGCAATTTTATGCTGAAAACTAGGCCCACTAGACGCGTTCCTTCTCCCACCGCCTATCCCTTTCCCCCTTTTCCCCCTAGATTTCCGATTTCGGGAGGGGGAATTCCCCCTTTCCCCCACCCCTGGATCCGCCAGTGGCACGCACGCACGCACGGACGCACGCACGCACGCACGCACGCACGCACGCACGCACGCATCAGCAGCTGCAAAGTGCAGTTCAAAGACGGTCGCCATCCCAATAGCAGAAAATGATGGCTAAAGTGCCAGACGTCTGGGTGTGACTGAGAAGGGCCACTTGCAGGCAGTCCATGATGCCGAGTGCTATGAACAATTTGAAGAACGTCGTGTTAAAAGGCTCCTTTTGGGCTGCTAGCAAGTTTCGGCCCGGTATGGTTTTGCGTTACTTTGTTTGTCGACAACTGTTATTGTCGCGCTGTGTGTTTCTACTTGGCATGTATCAAAGCTAGAATTACCATTGCCTACAAGTGCAGATTGGTAGGCTGATCGGCAAAAATCATGGTCTTGAAATCAAGCGATTGATTTTCGGATAAGATGATTGAGATTTATTGATTGATCAACCTCGCAACGCAATTTTGCACAGCAGTCCCTGTTGGCGCCGTTGCAGCAATACGAGAATGACCGTTATGTAGAAGAAGAGAGAGAAGCAGCCTATAGGAAGCAGCGCCCACTCCAACTTGCTGAGGCTCATGGAAATGGGCACCTCTGCGTACTCGGAGTCGTTCATTCTCAATTCCAAAATTTCTCGCCGAGATGTGTGCTCTGTCGATCTGTATGTATGTATCTAGGAGTCCAGGTAGGTGTATATCCCCCGTGTGCTCGTCTAGAGACACCTACAATGTATCAAGAATACATGGCTTCTATTTATACGTCAGCTCAACGGCTTGGGAGCTTGTTAAACAGAAGGCGTGCAAGCTGACAATTCCATGATCACACATCCCTGAACAAGCAGCCTGGAGCGCTGCCCACTTGGGAAACCCCTGCAGCCAACAGGTGGTCGCTATGCGACCGTTGGCGCGCCACTTGGCATAACGAGATTCAACCCAAGATTCAAAATCTTGAGCAACGAGTAGTGAGTGCACGAACCTATGTACACTGTATGCGACTCTATGCACGTAGGGTCGGCGCCTACCTAGTACCTACCTACACATTCGTTTGGTTGCTGCTAGCCACAAAGGGGTTGTAGCCGAGACGGCATTTGGAAAGCTTTGACGGCGCACGCTCTCACGTACATGTATGAGTATGTACGCCTGGCTAAACGCTGACGACGACAGCAACACCAAACTGCAAGGGTTCATCTAGGCGAAGAGCTGGACAGAAACTGTTATCTCGGACTGCAAGACGAGTGTGACGTTGGTGCGGCGTGATAGACGTCCAGCTTGAAGTCCCAGGTGGTGAGTCTGGTCGTGAGCGTGACGCGGCCACTCAAATCACTGATCCCCGAAATTTGTCCCCAAGCAGATGCGGACAGCGCACGAGAAGGGATAGAGGGATCAAAATTCCGGGAGGGAGGGATGTGGTCTGAGCTCTGAGAGACTGACACGAACGCTTGAAAACGACTGATAGAAGTTGGATGCGATAAGATCGAGTAACCGTACGTCTTTTGCCAGTTTTTGTACTCGTAGGGCCGACTCGTGGAGTCACGCTACTTGTACAGGGTGTATCAAAACTATATGCTCCCCCCCCCCTAGGGAAATACTGTTTGGACGGATTTTGCTGAAATTTAACGTAGATGTAGGCCTAACAAAAATACATGACCAAATTAAATTTCACTCAAATCGAACAACCGAGCGTCGAGATAGGAGCAATTATCCAAGGTACAGTGAAAAAAGTTGGTTTTGCGTAAAAACATTACTGTGTGTTTTATGGCAACGATTTCGCATTGAATGGTAAACAATTGTTTTAAACGAGTGTCGAGGGCTATGTCGAGCTTACGAAAGGTCAACGACATTGACCAAGTGCGTCTCGTCGATGAAGCAGCGGCAGTCACTTTCTGAATGCACGCGACAAAGGTGCACAGTTCATCACCAGAAATTGGGTGGCTCAGGCCTCAGAAACTGTAGCGATCAGAACGATGGGTCACCGAGCACTGGAGCAGAGAGCCGCATGACTCGGCCATCACCGACCGATCTGACATCGACCCAGCACTGCTGATTCTCCAAGAAACGGGTGCAGTGGTGACAACAGCAAGAATTTTCACTGTACCTTGGATGATTGCTCCTATATCGACGCTCGGTTGTTCGATTTGCGTGAAATTTAATTTGGTCATGTATTTTTGTTAGGCCTACATCTATGTTAAATTTCAGCAAAATCCGTCCAACCAGTATTTCCCTAGGGGGGGAGCATATAGTTTTGATACACCCTGTAAAGCAACATGTGAAATACGTGTCGTCTCGTGTGGTTGGTTTGTGCGCTATTGTACAGTATGTATGTGTAGATTTTTTCGGTGCAAAGGGACACTTGAGAAAGACACAAGGCTACGCACGCACATCTGTGCCGAAGGGGAGAGGAGCAGCTCTGATCGTTGCTTAGAACTCTCAGAAAATGGTAGCTTGGTTCGGCCGCAGCCGAACGGCCCATTTTGTCGAGTGAGCGTTGGTCAACTAACGCCGGCGCCCCCCTCCGACGTGCAGGTTACGATCGAGCAAGCCGGCGATTAGTCCCGACATAAAACGCGTTTATTGAGCGGTGTTTCTGTTCAATTGTCGAGCCAGCCACTAAAGTCGAAAGCCTCGCCAAGAGAAGGCAGTCGCTTGGCTGGTGGCCGTCGTCGAGTCCGACATGACGCGACGATTAGTACCCCTGTTATTTCGTCCGTCGACGCCGCTTATTCTCCAGTCAGAGCGACATGCGCCTTCCTTTGTGATCGGATTCTTTGTGATCGGCTTTGTGATGTCAACAGTGCTCCTAAAACCTAAACATCGTCACCACTGTAAGTAAAGTGTGCCTATTCGATCCTGTTTGATTGCCAACAGGTTTTCTTCATTTCACAATGACTGTGCTTGGGTACTAGCCGATTTGAACCGGACCGGTTCAATTCGATACTTTGAAAAGTCGCCCGCTAAAAACCAGCCATGCAAACCATCCGATGGTCTTTGATTTATTGAAGGTGCTTTAGGATTTAGACCCAGTCGGTTGGACGCTTGGACGGCCGCGATTCGCCAAGATTCAATATGTTTGATTTCGTTATGCACTGTGCGGTAGTGGTACATGCAAAAAGTGCGAGAACGAGGATTAGGTGCATACGACGTGCGATGCGATGTACGGTCTGTCTAATGCATACGACGTGCGCACACGCTACCGTTCGCTCGGTCTGTCAAGTTGGCGGTGAATGCCAAAGGAGCTAGATAGAAGAGCGCCGAACCTGACGAATGATGGTCTCAGCTATGCAGGCTCTTTGGACAATTTGAGCACGTATTCCTATGTACAAGGCGCACTGCGAGTGAGCGTGGCTTGGAATGACAAGTCGCCCGGATCCCAGAAGTCGGCCAAATTGCTCACTTTGTTCCACGGAGAGCGCATTCGTTACTGCCGTGTCCAGCGCGGCAAGTGCGACGGCAGTGGAGCGTGCACCCGAAAGGAAACAGCGACGTCCTAATGAAGCGGGCTTCGTCCCGGGCAAATTCGTCTCCGTGTCGGCAAACGTGTCTACAATTTGTCACGGCCGCGGCGCCGTTTAGTCGCGCGGCGGGCGCGTCTTCTTCTCGCGCGACCGACCGCGCGTTGTTGTTAGCCGCGCGGCGTCTAATCGGATTGGGGGGATTCCGCGATTAGATTAGCCGAAGCCGCAGGACGGCGCGGCGCGACTCGACGTTCGAGGGCGTCTACGCTTCGCGGCATCTGTCGACCGTCGTCAAGCCGAGCGCGGCCTGTCGCTCTCGTCCCTCGAGCGGTGCGCCGCAGACGTTGGCCGCAGCGGGCGTGCGAGCGACAGGGCGAGCGACAGGCTCGCTCTCGGTTGGCAAACGATGGGCACGAGCTGCTCGACGGCCAAGGCCGAGGATCCCTACCGCTTCACGGCGGTGTCGGAGGTCCGCGAGCTCTGGGCGCGCGTCATCAAGAACGACGAGGCCTTCTTCATCGACGCCTTCGCCACCGCCGTCGCCATGGCGCCCAAACTGCACGATCTCTTCGGCGTCGACAAATCGGCCGACGCGCAGTTAGTGGTCACGCACACGTTCCACCTATTTACACGAGAAATTCGGCACGATTATCGAGGCGCTCGTAACGTATACGGTGTGCCGTGTGTCCGCTAGAAAGTGCGCAGATCACGAGGTCGGTACCCTATATCACACGTTAGGCCGGGTCTCCTTCAGGTCGCCGAATTGGGCGACAAACGCGAAAGTGATCGAGGTGGCGAAGCGTCAGAAGGCGTTCATCGCGACCTTGATCGAGGGCTGCGACGAGAACGGCGCCGCCATGGGGGGCGTGAAGGAGAAGAGCAAGGAGAAGGAGCTGGCGCCCATCGAGGAGCACACCCTCCTCACGGTCAAGTGCGCCGCCCTCGGAGGCAGACACGTCGACTACAAAATCACCGTAAGCCGCTTTCTGCAACGCGTGCCGAATACGAATGTGCACACGCCGCGGTATTCCGGGCGGGATTGCGCAAGCGTTGCATGACGAGTGCTGGTAATTGAACCGCCGCTGACGACGGCTGAGAGAAAGAACGCGGCGGCAGCGCGGCCTCGTTGTTTAGCCGACGTACTGGGACGTCTACGCGGCCGCCAGCTCCGAGACGCTACGCAAGCGCGCCGGCGTCACTCGAGCGGACATCGAGCTGTGGGACGCCTTCCTCAAGCGCATCCTCCACCTCATGACGCAGGGCTACGACGAATACAAGTCCTACAAAAAGCCAACGGAAAAACAGGGCGTGGAAGCCGATCCTTGATTAACCACGCGCGCGCGACCGCGTCCACGTCGGCGAGCCCGCTTGGTTTTTGATCGCTCCGACGCCCCGCGTCGGCTGCCGCCGCCCGACGACGGCTTATCCCGTCTTCTGCGCCGTACGCTTCTCGAAAGGCTCCCACCGCCCAGCGCTTCCTAACGCCTGTCCCCTCCTCTCGCTCGATATGATGTCCAGAGGACGACGCGTCTTTCTTTAGAAGTCACTTTCTTCGCACCCGCACCAACGCGTCGCAACAAAAAGTTGACAAAGCTACGACGGCCGCTTAGCAGAGTTAGAGGAGTTGACCTAACCGGCAAGAATGAGCCGCAAACGTAATTCACTGGCGGCGCAATTTGTTTCGTTGTGTCGCGCTTTCCGTCTTGGCTTGGCGCCGGCGTTTATCCACACCGCAGTCAGCTTAGACTCGCCACTCGGTAGTAATTTCGGGCGACCGATTTGGGTTATCCGTCACAATTGTGCCGACGCCAACGCCACACACCCACCGTCCAGGAACGAAATTGGCCGTGAAGAGTGGCGCAACCTTGAGCGACGGCCGTCAGCCGACCTTTGGGCAGCGGTTTGCGCCCTGCCGCCAGCTTTCTAATGGGCCACAACAGAGCCGCGGCTGTCGTCGTCGCCTTGCGCTGTCAGCGGCCCAGTGGTGGAGAAAAAATCCACAGCCAGCGGCGATTTTATTGAATTTTGGCGGCCGCCGTCACCGACCGCTCCCTTATTGTTTCCCATACGGAGTCAAAGTTAGCATTCACGCCGCGACGACGACGACGACGACGCGAAACGTCAAGCAGCTCCACATCGATTCGGCGCAACGGCGCGACCGCGACCGCGCCTTCCTTGTTTCTCTGCCCCCGAGGCAAGAAGCGCCGTCGTCGACGAAAGGAGGAGCGGCGACTAATGACTGACCGAAACCTTTTTCGGCACCACACGGCTTCCGACCGCTGCCGCCGGCGGCGTCGGAGTCCGCTCGTCGTCGGCGCCTATTTAACGCGGCTTATCCTTTCACTTTGCGACGCCGGCGCCCCTAGAGCGACTCATGTTGCTTCTTGCTTGTGGAGGCGCGCGCGCGCTTGCGTCGGCGTCCGCCGGCCGGCCGGCCTCTTCCCCCTCTCATACATAGTTTCAGGTTGGAATTAATTTCGCCGCCTCTCGTATTCTTATCCTCTCCCCCCCCCCTCGTCCTCATCGCTGCGCGCACGCCAGCCGCACAATTGGCCGGCGTCGTCGACGTCGGCGGCGGCGGCGGGCCAGGGCAGGGGAGGACAGGAGCGCGCCGCGAAGGCATTAGCGAATTTATTGCGGCCGAGGGCCACTTGTGCCGCTTCGTCGCCGTCTCCTCCCCGGCCGCGAAAGCCTCCCTGCCCAGACGAACAGCCCATCTCCCAGCAGTGGAACGACGGACGAGCGGCCCAGGTCGACGAGGACGAGAGAGCGCGAGCGCGTCGTCGACGCCGCCCGCCGCCGCGAGCCGCCTCAGCCGCAGGTCGCCGCCGCCGACTCCGCGATGCCGGCGGGCGCGGGCGATGGCTTCGTCAGTCTGCTGCACAACAGCGACCGCTTCCTCGAGCTCATCGACGACGTCCAGGCGATGTCGCGCTACCTGGGCGAGATGCGCATCTGCTTCTTCGTCCTCACGGCCGGCCTCTACCTGGGACTCGCGCTGGCGCTCGTCCTCCTCTGCGCCACGCGCTCCGCCAACGCTCGCCGCGCCAACGCCGCCTCCTCCTCCTCCACGCCGCACGCCGGCCACCACGTGAGTGTACACTGTCACAAGCACCGCACTCCCCGGACGCCCGACGAAAAACGGGTTGCCAAATTTGCATACAACAACCAGTGTAACTTTCTGATTACGGTTACTATCGTAGCAGATATGCAAATATCTTTGTTAAGCTTGCGTTTGTGGTTGTGGTGGAGCCCAGCCTTATAGCAGAGTTTATTAAACGAACCAACGCTGACTCTCAACTTTCGACCGTTCTCTCAACGTAGTAGCCCATTCGAGTAGGCTTACTCACACGGGATGCGGCCAGCAGTGGAGTTGTAAACTGGCTGCAGGGCCAGCCGGGCGCGTTCGGCCGGCGCGCGTACGGCGGTCGTCCGGTCTCGTCGGCTCGCGGGCCGGCGTCGTACCACCAGCACTCGACGGCCGCAGCGACCGCGCCCTTCCTCGACATGCTCGACAAGGGCGCGCAGGACTGGAACAACCAGACCGAGCTCGACACCAGCTCCGTCCGGTCGGCCGACAACAATCCCACGCCCTCGCCTCTCCCGCCCCAGTCCAACCGACGACACCATCAGGTACGCAGCACCCACCGCGGACGAGACTCAGCGTCCCATGCGGCCTCGCGTGCAATTGTAGAGGGCACGCAATCGCAATCGTCTCCGCGCATAGGTTAGTACGGGCGTGCGTGTTCATGGTGTTTCGCTTCTAGTTGCTGTCTAGCATGTAGAACAGGCGCAGACCGTGCAACCGTTGGGCAGGCGAACCACGCGGGCGTGTACCCGGGCCGGACGCGTAGCACGGATCTGTCGGAGAAGCCGGTCGGCGCGCCGCCGCCTGCATCGGCCAAGACGGACGAGGCGCTGACGCCGCAGATGGACCGAGCGCGCCAGCTCGGCCACCACCGAGGCGCCGCGGCGCGCCGCCTCAACGCGTCCTCGGCCGGACAACGTCTTCAGGGCGCGCTCGTGCCCGAGCTGGCGAGGGGCGCCACCATTGAGATCAACGACTCCAACTGAGTCGACGCGAGCCAGATGCGAGCCCGCAGAGTTGCCCTTGCAAACGCCCAAACGAAAGCAGCGGGGGCGGAATCTCCCTTTCGCGTTTTCTTGTACAGTGTGCACGCGTGCGCCCTTCGCTCGCCGTGTGCGCAACGTTTCTTGTCGAAGACCAAGCAGAGTGATACATACTACCTAGTTTTGAAAGAAAAAGTTGAAACGAAGTCGTTGTTATAAAAGGAAACTCCGTGCGTAAGTAAACATTAAGGAAAAATTTGCAGGTGGCTGCAAAAAAAAGGTGAATATGTGACGCTCTTTTGTTGGAGCCCAGTTTGAAAAAGAGGGGTATCAATTAAGGCATGCCTCATTTATGTATAGCCACTTATGCTTTGCAGCTGATCAACTTCAGTTTGAACAAACCGTGTATAAAAACCAAACCAAACGCTGCAACACGTCACATATTCGGCATTTTTTCGTGTTCGCGTGCATAGAAAGGAGCAGTGGCAATTATAGGACCTAACTGGACTGGAACACCCCACATTCACATATGTTGCATGACTGAATGCCACGTGGTTGCGAGACAGGCAGGAGGGACCCCAGGATCTTGCACAAGGACCACTATGAAGACGTACGCACGCACGCACGCACACACGCACGCACGCACGCACGTACGCACGCAAGCACGTTGTATAGGAGCAGTGCGTTATTGGGTGAAATGCCAAAAAGGGGAATGACGAATGGAGCCAGTACCGTATGGTATGTATACCTACACATCACTAACTGAACTGTAGTGGCAATCCACGTCTCACAAATGTTAGCAAGGTGCGATTATTATTTAGGTAGGAACTTTGGCTGTGCCAGGTTGATGGTAATGACCAGAGATAGATGAGATGTGAAAGGATTGCCATTGCGTTCTGTGTGAGTGAGCTCACACAAAAAAAATGCCGAATATGTGACGTGTTGCAGCGTTTGGTTTGGTTTTTATACACGGTTTGTTCAAACTGAAGTTGATCAGCTGCAAAGCATAAGTGGCTATACATAAATGAGGCATGCCTTAATTGATACCCCTCTTTTTCAAACTGGGCTCCAACAAAAGAGCGTCACATATTCACCTTTTTTTTGCAGCCACCTGCAAATTTTTCCTTAATACAGTGTTTTTTCGTAAGACAAACATCGATGCATAAAACCTATACAGGCACCCGCACGCATGCAGGCACGCACGCACACGTGCATGCACATACGCGCGCACGCACGACATACCGTAAACCCTATAATTAGCCCCCCGGGGGCTAATTTTTTCGTTCGAGCTCTAGGAGGGTGTATAATTATAGGGGGGGGGGGGGGCTAATTATAGGGGGGGGCTTATAAAGTGGAAGTGTCGATGAGTGGGAAGATGTGTGGGCAAAAAGGCGCGTGGAGGCGATTTTTAAGGGAAAAAGGCGCTGTGCACACACGTTGGTACACTCTAACACTCTCACACAGTCTCACATGCACATACGTGTACATACATACACATACGCGACCATACATACACCCAGACATGGAAACATGTGCCTTTTAGACGATGGTTCATTTAGGGAGGGGGCGTAATTATAGGGGGGGGGGGGCTTATTAACTCAAAGTGGTCTTGGGAGGGTGTATTATTATAGGGGGGGGGGCTAATTATAGGGGGGCTAATTATAGGCTTTACGGTATGTACCATGTATGACATATGTAGCATGTTTGGTAGAATCCCTCAAGTGCAGTAGGAGACAGTGACACTCATCGTATAGAATGTGAGCATGTGGATTGAAAATAGGTACTCATGTATTTTTCGTTGACCAAAGTTGTGCACAACTGATTGTCATGCAAATGATACCAAGCAGGATGACGTATCAGCAAATGGCACAGCATGCAGAGAAACTACAAACAGAAGCCACTGCGGATAATATTTTTGGGTAATGTGTATGTATGTGCCTGCCGTATGTACATAGGTACGCATGAATGTGGCGTGCTACGGACGTGCATTTCACAAAATGATGCGAGGTGGAGTACTATGGCCAGTCCAGCAGCAGAAGAGAGAGAAGTGCACCGCAACCTAATGGTTTAGCTATTCAGATGACTGTAGGAGAAGCAGTGCCATGTCTGGAAGTCCGGTGGGGAACGCCCTGCTTGGGCCGACTGTGGAGTCGTCGACGTTCACCCACTTGGACTTGCCCGAGTTGACCGTCCTGCACCCAGGCCGTGTACGTGTAGTGGCCGCTAAAAGGGCTGTCTCCCTTGTGCTCAACAATAGGCGCCTTTTGGCAATATGGCTCCCTTTTTCTGAAAGTGAAAATATTTTGGTGCATCAGAGCGTCTTGACTCTAAGGAATGTAATCTTGTACATCAAAAGGAGATCATCTTTATTATTGATGTCAAGTCTCTTCGACCTAACCACACCAAAATATCGCCATTTCCCGGTTTTGGTATAATGGGAAAAGCATTTTGGTGCGTCCAATATTGTCCAACTGCTGCAGCTAGTCAACATCTGTTTGGGCAATCAACTTTCACATTATAGCGAAGCTCTGTCATGCACTGTTGAAGAGCCTATAGAGCATCGGAACTTGTGGTTGCTGGTAAATTATGTGTGTGTGTGTGTGTGCGTGTAAATTATGTGTGTGTGTGCGTGTGTGCGCGTGCAGTTGTGCTATATTGCTGCATCGTAGCGTAGTGATGTAAAGAATCAAAATGATCGCTATAACTAGGCGGTCAACTTTTGTGTTTTAGCCGAAGTGATGCGACGTACTCACATCAAGTTTCTTGCGAAGCAGCCCCATTTGACGGTGTGCGTGCGTGCGTGCACTTCTGCAGTGCCATATTGGTTCGTTGGAGCATAGTGGTGTAAAGAACCAAAATGATCTACACGTGCAGGCGGTCAACTTTTGTGTTTTAGCCAAAGTGATCCGACCTACCCATATCGATATTTATCGATTATTCCGGAAGTGAAAATATTTTGGTGCGTCGGATCGTGTCGACTTCAAGGAATGAAATGTTCTCCATCAAAGGGCGATCAACTTTATTATTGATGTTTAGGCCATCCGACCTAACCACACCAAAATATTGCCAATTTCCATTATCGGTATAATGGGGAGGTATTTTGGTGCGTCCAATTTGGTTCAAATGTTGATAGTGGTTATGATCATGTCTGGGCAAGCAACTTTCCCCGTTATAGCGAAGCTCTGTGATGCACCGTTAAAGAGCCTATAGGGTACGGAACTTTTGACTGAAATTTTTGATCACTAATATCTCATTATCAGTGATCAAGATTTGGGTTCTGTGGCTTGGCATAGACTTCCCATAAGAAACTGTTTAAGGAAATCAAAAAAAAAATTGGGGGTTAATTGGGCACTTTTTCGAGATTTACTCTTGGTGGAAACCACCCGAAAAAACGACTGTGTCCGAAAAAACGCATAAAATCGGCGATATCTCAAGTTTGGTAGGACGCAGAGACGATTCCTTTGGTACGCAAAATTGCCATCATGAGTCGGCTACCCATGCCAAGTTTCATCACAATTGCCCACGGTGCTCGCGAGTGGTGCTCCAAAAACTGGGTGGAGAACAAGAAAAAAAAAAGACACTATTCCAAAACCTTTTTGGGCGTTTCCCCTTAACGCGCAATAGTATTGAAACGCGCTGTGGCGCGTACGGTCTCCCGATGAGTGCGCTTCTTTTGAGCCATAACGCGACCAAATCGGTTCAGGCAATCAAAAGTTATAGGCGATCGAAAATCCGAATTCTCGCGCGCGCAAGTCGTCACATATTAGGGTTGTACGCTGACGCGTACACCCTGATGACACACATTATTTGTTGCGTATACAATACGCTCTTTATTAGCACCACAGCACGCACGATTCGACATTGGCCGTTTTAGCAGTTATCACAGGAAGGCGTGAAAAATCAGTTTCAGTTGTCGAGGTGTCCGTTTTCCAACTATTGCATGGATACAAGTACACACGATAACCTTTGTACGTACCACCACTTGAAGAGGTTTCTAACTAATAATATTGCACGGGCAAAGGAGCGTGGAGCAATTAATTAGCTTGCGTAGTGAATGCTCGAGCTGGAGATGGAAGCGTTTTGAAGGGAGACGAGCCAGTCGAGCAGCGGCCTCGGCTGCGTCGGCGCGGCCGGCAGGAAGCCGAAGCCGCCGGCGGCCGCGCGACGCTCGATCGCGGCACTCCGCAGCAGCGGCAGCCGCAGCAAGAGTCGACCAAGGCGGCGGCGGTCGGCGACGTCCGCTCGCTGGTCGGCGCAGTGGAGCTGCAGCGAGGCGAAGATGGCGTCGCGGCACTGCGCGACACGGTCGGGCCGGCGCAGACCAACCACCTCTAAACTGCGCGGGCCCCCCAGCACAAGGTGAGCAGCGACGCGCGCACGCCACCACGGTCCAAACCGGGGTCGAAGAGCAGCACCGCTCTGAGGCAGGCCAGCTCGACGCGGTCCAGACGGAGCTCGGCGAACTTGGCGACGACGCCCCGATCCGAGTAGAATTCGAGACCCGTGCTACTGCAGTAGCCGTCGTCATCCTCGTCCTCGTACTCGTCCAGTGGACTCGTCGCCGCCCGACCGCCGACCATCACCAGCAGCAGGAGCTCGTACCAGTCTGAAGAGCCCCAATTTAGACGCGCCAAGCCTCTCTCCATCGTGCATGGGGGCGTCGCACTCGACTGGATCAGTAGCGCCTGGTCCTCCTCTCTGAGCGTGGAAAAGAACGGCACCAGCACCGCCCACTCCGCCAGACGTCGCATCAACGTCTCCGTTGTGAACGAGCCGCTTGCGACTAAGTTTGCCTAAACGCATACGTCGTTTGAATCTGGATTGAAATACGAGCAGCACCTTAGTCAAACGTTGGATACCGAACCCTGCTTGGAGGAACGTGTATACGATGTAGCGGTTATGTAAATTTGTAGTCAAAAAGCTACAAGATCATTCGTGCGTGACTTTTGTCACCGTCAACGTCATCGTCACCACGTCCGTAGTGGTCCCAAAGCTGCACTCACGCTAACGGAAGCCTCGATGTGCAGTTCCGCCTGGAAGAGACGCAACGGAGTGAGCGCCGCGTTCGCGACGTCCATCGGTTGGTGGTGCGTCTGCTGCTGCTGCGCGTGCGCCGGCAGCGTCGCAAAGAGTCCGGCGATGGGCCCGCCGACAGCTGCCGGAATTCCTGACGACGGCCCCTGTCCCGGCGGCGTGTCGACGGAGCAGAGACTACTGCCCGACGACGACCAACAGCGAGAGGAGACGGAGCTGGGCTGGCGCTCCTCTTGCACCGCTGAAGTTGTAGTGGTTGGCTTCGCCTTTCTTTTCACCGCATTACGACGGATTGCGTCGTCCCCCCCTACCTTCCTGTCGCATTCCCATGAGCTTGCACTTTTGGTATCGACAGTACTGACAGCGATTGCGCTGCCTCTTGTCGATGACGCAGCTGCGCGCGTCCCGGCACGCGTACTGCATGCATTTGCGCACGGTCCGCTTGAAGAAGCCCTTGCACCCTTCGCAGCTGAAAGCCGTACGTATTTGTCGTCGGTTCGCAGAACGCACCCGAGACTCAAAATAGCCAAATCGATTGAAGCGGGCAGTACCTGTAGACTCCGTAGTGCTTGCCGGACGCCCTGTCTCCGCAAATGGCGCAGATGTGCTTGGAGGCGGGCTTGGCCAGCTTTCGGCGCGACCCGTCCGCTTCGGCCACCACCATGGACAGAGGCACGCTGTCGACCGTCGTTGCCGACGACGAAGACGTCTCGTCCGAATCGGTCGCCGAAGCCGTCGTCGTCGTCGGCAGCCACTCGATTTTCACCGACGCGTTGCCGGCGGCCACGCGACGCGTCGACGACGAGAAGAAACCGCCGGCTCCGAAGAAGCTGGGCGGCCCCTCGCTTCTCGGCAGCTCGGCCGCAAACTGCGGCTCCATTTGAGTGGCGCTTGGCCGGCCGGCCAACTGTTGCAAATTGGCCGGTTGCAAAGGCGATTTAATTGGTCGTGGCGCAACGGCCGCCCACCCCAGCCGGCGCGGCGCGCGGCGCGCGCCGACCCACGCACGCTCAAGGCCGTCGCGCCCCAAGGACGCCCGCCGTCGGCGCCAACTTGAACTTGGCGCGCGCGCGCGCCGTGCCAGGGACCCGCACACACGAGCAACCTCCCCACTCCCCCCCCCCCGGCCCAAACTAGTCGCTACTACGGGCGGACTACCCGGCGGCGACTGATGCTCTTTCGTCACCTCCATCCACTATACTTACGAGCGGGTGCCACATCGGACGGGACATACTGCGTTCTCTTCTAGACACGCGAGTCTATTCACAGTTCACAAAAAGTACGCAGTCGACATATGTACTGGACAGGAGACGCACGACTTACAATACTGGCGGTGCACTGTCGACCTACATATGTGTGTGTACCGACTCTGCAGTCTGTTGAATGCTTCCAAGATCCACCCATCTGTATACGGATCTTGAGAAACGCACCTCTGTTTTATTTAGCGTACTCGTTGTTGTTGGCGCGCCACTTGCAGTTACACTCGATACTGTAGATGTTCAGCAAGTTCCCCATTAGTTCATTCGCAATAGTTCCCAGAGTTAATAGTGGAGAATTTAATTTAAATGTGCACCTGTGATCATCCGGCTGCTGGCAACTGACGAGATCGGAGACACACATTATGTCGGTCGCCAGATGGACTTGAAATACTCTTAGATAATTAAGACCCCTGCCTCATGCCACGTGCGACATGCCGGATGATCACTGTAAGTCGGCGGTCGGTTAACTGCAAGTATTGCGCTGGAATATTTAGACTGTCTATCTATACCTTTGCGCGCAGACTTACAGGGCACATTGTACATGGACCGCAATGCGTTCGGTACCGTACTCTCTCAGCTTCTCGTCTTTTTGCTTTTACGCGAGTGCGCGCGTCTGTGCGCGTGCGTGAGTGCGTGGCGAGCTAGTGGGCGCGGCGGGGCGCGCCTGTCTATTGTTCCTTCTCCTTGTGTCCTGAGAAGGCGGCCAGCAGGTCGATGGGCACGGGGAAGACGATGGTCGAGTTGTGCTCGGCCGCGATCGTGGCCAGCGTCTGGAGGTGGCGCAGCTGCAGCGCCACCGGACTCGAGCCGATCACGTCGGCCGCCTCGCGCAGCGCCCGCGACGCCTGACGCGGACGGCGACACGTGACTGGGCGCCCTCTCTTCCAGGTCGAGCCTCAAACCTTCTGCTCGCCCTCGGCCGCGACCACTTTGGCGCGCGCCTCGCGGGCGGCCTCCGCCTCGGCCGCCATTGCGCGCGTCAGCTGCTGCGGCAGGCGGATGTCCTTCACCTCCACACGCTCCACCTGAACCGGGATTCGCTTTCGGAGTTACCGTAAACATCTCCGCAAACTCAAAGACGCTCGTGAAACCATACCTTGACGCCCCAGTCTTCCGTGCCCTCGTCGAGAATCGTTTCCGTCAGCTGCGCGATGGCTTCGCGCTCCGTCAACATCTCCGTCAGCGTCTTCATGCCTGCATC
Organism: Paralinhomoeus sp. GSCO2_6; assembly: GCA_030248085.1. Taxonomy (NCBI): domain Eukaryota; kingdom Metazoa; phylum Nematoda; class Chromadorea; order Monhysterida; family Linhomoeidae; genus Paralinhomoeus; species Paralinhomoeus sp. GSCO2_6. The sequence goes on from JASAMY010002338.1 coordinate 24,953, forward strand.
GGTCGGTCAATCGGTGTTTGCTCAATTTGAATTCACGGACTACCGTACCGAGTGCGTTCCTCAGAGTGGTCTGTGCGAGCAGCTTCGTCGAGTAGATGGCGTCGTCGACGTTGTTGACGGAGGCGATGGGATCGCTCGTGCGGAAGTAGACGACCGCGTCCACGGACACCGTCACGCTGTCCTTGGAGAGAATCTCTTGCGGCGGCACCGCATACGACAACACTCTGTAAGCGCAACAAATTCCGCAATTCCGAACGTTGCAGGAAAACGTTTTTGCGTGTTTGAGCAGCACTCACCTAAGGTCGATCTTGCGGTAGGAGTCGATGCAGGGAATGATGAAGATCATGCCCGGTCCGCGCGCCGTGTTGCTCACCAGTCGACCGAGGCGGAAGATGACGACGCGTTCGTACTCCTTGATCACCTGAAAAAAATATATTGGGCGCCTGATACATACACGTCTCTCAGGACAGACCAGTGCAGGAGTTCGCCTTCCGTGTCATTATAAATTGTTCGTCAACAGAAAACGCCCACCTTGAGACAGAAGCACATGGAGAAGGGAAAGGTGCAGATAATCATGAGCCAGGACAGGACGAAGAGTATGTAGCCGAAGACGACGCCGATGGTCTCGGTGTCGGGCTGGTTGCGCCCGGCGCCCGAGCCGTTGGCCAGCGGCTCCGCGGCGCCCCACTCGCCGGCAGCGCCCGCCGTCCGGCCCTCCTTCGCGCTCATACGCGTCAGACTGCGCGACGAGAAACCCACCTGCAATCAGCCATTTCGCCTGTCGTCCTGTCACGTCCGTTACAAGTGTGCAGGTTGTAGACAGGTTACCCAGATATGCACATATGCAAATACGCACCTGTGCATGAAAATAAATTTCTCAACGCTACACTCCCGAACTAAGCAGAGAGACAGTCGCTCGGGTCCAGCAAAAAGGCGTCGAGTTTCAGTGGAGGCCTGTCAATTTTATTACTCGCTCAGATTACTCCGGTGCGCTTACAAACAGTGAGCAGATAGTGCCTTCGTTATTGGCACACTGGAGGGCGCGGGCTGAAAACGTGGGCGGGTAGGCTCCAACAAATTGTTCTCGTCGGCGTGTCTCCTCCCGCAGAGGAACGGCACACCCTCGATAAGGTGGGGGTCGCGGCGCTTCGGAGACTCATTGGCTCGGCGTCGGAGGCTGCCCCGTCGAGTCGTCGAGCTCTCTCTCGTTTCGCGTTCTTCGGCCCGTTCGTTTTGTGCGCAGGAAACAAATTCCGGCCGACGACGGGCCGCTGCTCGCAGCGCCGACGCTCCTCGCGGCGGCTGCGGCGCACAGACGTTAATTGCAAACCGCAGCGCCGGGAAGCCTTTTTCTCAATTAAGAGGGCTTGCGCGCCGACAACTCGCAGTTATTACCTTCTTGAGGCTGGCGGCGACGCCGACAGGACTGGCGGCGCGCTCGAACTCCCAGGTGGTCGAGCCTTTCTCGTCGAATTCGTCCATCAGCAGCGACGTCTCGGTCGGCACATCTGGTAGCAGCAGCGGTGGCGTCGGCGGCGTCGGCAACGCTCTCCCCTGGGACATGAACTGACGACGGAGAGCCGCGACGGCGAGCGACGACGCCCCCGCGAACGCGCGCGCGGCGCGCTTCCCGGCTACTAAGTGGCCCGCGGCCCGTACCTACTACTACCTCCTGCTTGGCTAGCCGACTGGACGGCCGGCCGGTGCGGACTGACGACGACGGCGGGCCTGCCGACGTTGGCGGCGGAAGTTTCGCCCTAGGGGGACGGACGGACCGAGGGCCGTGCGTGAGGTACTCGGCGCAGCTGTTGTTTAAGTGGGCGCCCCGCTTGCCCAGGCTGACTGGTGGAATTTGATCGTTCTAGTGCCAATAATGGACGGTAGTGCGGGGCCCGGAGACGCGGCCCGACGACGGGACCGACTCCTTAGTCGGCTCGTTGACAAGCGGCCGAGCACGCTTTGAATAAACAAACGAAGCCGGGTCGAAAGGGAGCATCTCTTGACGACAGCGCGAATGTTGAAGCAGCCGGCGCGACGGCGAGCGCTGGCGCCGGCGTCGCCGAGCGACTTCGACCCTGGGGGGTTCTTCTCATCCTATGCGACCGTCTGTGACCGACGGCTGTCCCGTTGGCGTCGTTCTCGTCGTCGTCGTCGTCGTCAGAAACAGCCGTCACGGTCGGCGCTCCTTCTTCGTCCGGCCTCCCGGCACAACCATTGACTGCGCTGGCAGCGGCGGATTCCGCCGCTTCATGGCGCGGCAGTCGCCGTCGCGCCCTCCGGAGCTGCTGCTCACTTGTACGGTTATTGATTTATACGAGTTCCAGCCTTTTCGTTAGCACCCGGGCGCCGCTCGACAGGACGACAACGACGGCGGCGACCCTCTCTCACGGAGGCCGCGGGCGCCGCCGCCGCCGTCAATTACTTTAGCCATGGACGCGCGTTTTGGCGCGCGCTCCTCATAAATTTCGTCAACCGCTAAATGTGGTCGGCGACTGTCGACCGTGGGGGTTCCAATTGATGGTGGGAAGGAGAGGAAGGGGCGTCGCCGACGGACAGGGGTCGTCGACGATGACGACGACGACTTACGCGGTGTTGTTGCAGGAGCATGGAGGTCGGCGTGTTGGACCTGATTGCCCGTCGGCGGCCGGTCGTGGAGACGACTTCCGCCAACTCGTCGTCCTCCTCGTCCGCCTCGAACGCCGCCTGCATGTCGACACCGATGACGCGGATGGCGTCGACCGGCTCGCGAGTCCGGCCGAGAGCGAGGGGGGACACTTCAACTCGTCAGTCCACTTGTCGGCGGACCGGCCGAGTTTCCTGGCGGGCAATCAGTCGCCGTCGCGGCGCCGGCGCAGGGCCGTTGCCGAGGAGTCGGCGTGAGCTGAACACGGGCGCGAGAGAGAGACTCGCTGATGAAGCTCTGGAATTGAAACGCCGTCGCGCGTCGACTCGAGGAGAAGGCGCTAGTCTGCCCCTTTTCCTGTCGATCTGTCGGCTCGAGCCCGTCTTTCCCATTTCATGCCGTTCCGGCCAAACGCACTTCCGCGCGCGCCACCGCGCCGCCGCCGCCGCCGCCGCACACTCTTCAGGGGTGCACACGTCGTTTGTCTTGCGCAATGGTCTCTCTAGGTATACGACAAAAGTGGACGACGTAATCACTGCGCCGCAGCTGCGCTCGGCGGCCTGCCTACTGGCGGCTTCTGCTGCTGCTGCTGCGGCTGCGACGGCGTCGGCAGCGACGACGACAGCGTTCGCTGCAGCCGAAGACTGCCAAGGTCCGTCTCTCGACAGAGCAGCCGGACGGAAAAATCCCGACTCTCCACGAGCACGCAAGCGCCGCCGCCCGAGTGCCGATGGTAGCCGGCCGGCGCCGGCACCGCCTTCGCCTTGCCCGACAGCGCCGCTTTCTGTCGACGATTGCAACAGATTGAGACTCCGTCCACGACGAGTGTGTACACACAGACGCACGACACGAGAGGCGAAATAGAATGACAGCCCCAAACCAGTAGGGAAACGAGATTTGGGAGATATGGCTCCCAAGGGATGACGTCGGTGCCGTGTCCGCAACACAATCGAATGCTGGCCGCTTCGGGCAAGCTGTTGATGAAGGTCTGCAGGACGCGCGCCGACTTGTAGAAGGCGGCCAGGTCGGCTCCTTCGCCGCACGCTGCATTCACGCCCTTCTCCAGCTGGGCATCAGTCTGTCAGTAGAAGAACGGCAAATTCACCAATGATGGGCTTCCAACGGTACAGCATGTCGCCGACGAACAACAGGCGCTCCTTGGCGTAGTACAAGCAGATTGAGTCCGGCGTGTGACCCGGAGTCTCGATCACGTGCAGACGGCAGTCGGGGTTCTAAAATTGGTACAGTCATATCTGCTCGAGAATCGGTTGAAAGGTTTTGACAAACCGCGAGCGCCTTCTGCCTCTGGCACAGCTCAATGACGTCGCCGTCCCGAAGCCAGCGCGTCACGGAGTAGGGCTTCACGGTCGCCCCGGTACCCGCCGCGTCGTCCGTGCCACCCTTTAGCTCCTTTGTAAAAGCCTTGTCGGCGCCGCCTGAACCTCTCGACGGTCGGCGTGGCATACATACAGCGTGATTGCGCAATCCAGCGACCAGCGCAGAGGTCCCGGCTGCCGTGGATGAGCCGGCCGAATCCGGCCGAGAACTGGTAGTTGCCGCCGACGTGCTCGACGTGGCTGTGCGTGTTGACCACTAACAGCTCCTTGGACTCGAATTCGTCTCCGAACCTAGACAAGAAGACTGGGCACGAGCCGAGCGGCTGCATTGCGATCCGCTATTTGACTTGTCGTCGAGGAAGGGCTTGAGTTGGCCGCTGCCGTTCATCTCGCCCGAGCCGGTGTCGATCAGCACGTTGTAGTCGTGCTGCGGATGCGTAATCTGCGCACGAGAACCGTGGCCCAACTCACGCAGCGCAGAGCACTGCAGGGCAGCCAACCAAGTGTATCATGGCCGGCTCCTTGAGACGCGTCTCCACGATCCTGTGAACAGACAGGGACGGCAGCGCTCCGTACTGCTCGTCAACCACCGTCTCCAGTCGAAAGTACGACTTGCCGCTAGACATTGTCATCGCCGTAGAAGAAGAAAGCGAAGCGCTCTTCTGAACGTTTGCACTGCCCAAGAAGAGTGGCCGAGCTCAGTTATGCATGGAATTCGTGAATTGCGAATAAACGAGACCGCATCAAGAAACGAGTGCCCTGCGTTCTGTAGGTGTGTCTCAAAAGCTGTGATTGTATACTCAAGCCGTAAGGCGATGCCGATGTCAACGACCTCTGTCAGTCTGATGAAGGTGGTGCATGAGACAGCGCTGGGCTGGCGCTAGGGAGGTCGGTGCGGTGTCGGTCAACATCGTGACTTGCTAGCCCCTTTTAAGAATGCAAGTTCCAGAATTTTCGGGCTATTTCCAAAATATGCAACCGATACAACCACAACCGATACAACCGATCACTGTAGCTTAGGCTTTAGCTTAGGCTTCGTAGGCTTAGGCTTAGGCTTTAGCTTAGGGTTAGGCTTAGGCCTATGCTTAGGCCTAGGCTTAGGCTTAGGAGGCGGGAACAGTAATCGGTTGTATCGGTTGTGGTTGTATCGGTTGCATATTTTGGAAATAGCCATTTTTTGGCTTACAAGAATCCATGCAGGCATGCAGGCATGCAGGCAGGTAAAGGATGCAGGCAAGTTGCAAGCAAGTATGTGCGTAAATACCTTAGAGCAATCTGCGTAATTATCATCGTACTGCGATACTGTAATCAACGTTTTCCAATTCTGAACGTAAGCTCAGCGTGCTTCGCGTACACAATTGCAATTGTAGCTTTGCAAGCAAAACACACGCAGCACAAACAACGATTAGACAAACTTAGAAACTGCACGCTGTGCTCAGCGGACGCGTCCTTGTTCGCCGCGTGACATAGCATTATGCGCGTGACCAGTCATTACGCGAGTTACATCGCATTACGCGCGTGAGCACTAACTAAAAAAGGTCAACAGCTTCATTCGGGTTTTTGGCGGGCAGAGTCAGACATGTCTGGAATTTGAATGTGATTGTGTGCAGTGCAACAGTTAGAGCGAAGCCTGCAAAACAGCCGAGAATTCCCTTCAACAAAGAAAGCGAGATCGCACCTCCAACAAACGACCAAGGGGACTAGCGGAAGGGATCTGCTGCGGACTTGGCTCTGGGGGGGGGGGAAACAACAAGAAAATAGCAAATGGCAGGGCGCATCATTGCACTCCAAACTGGCTAAACAGGTGAGCTCGGTGTCTGTCCGTTCTTCTTGGAGTTTCGATGGGGTGCGGCGGTAAAGTCGTACGGCCGACAGTTCCATCGATAGCACACCAGAGAAATAAACGCGTCGGGTTCGCCAAAGCGACTGAGCTTGAAAATGCGCTTTTCCAAGTCGCCGCCCAGGTCGACTTTCCAGTAGTCACATTTCGTAATTTTAAAGTCTGCCGACTGAACCCCGTCTTTCATCTTTCCCTTGCGACTGACCAACAGAACCTGTAACGAAACCAAGTACATTTATGCGGGTTTTGGTGAGGGAGGTCACTGCTATGCACCATGGACATGGGGCGGTTCTTGGGCGAGGCCCGCTACCCCCCCCCTCATGTCGGACCCTATCCCTATGCTCGATGAATCCCCCCCCCCCTGACATTCATCTTCTGATCGTCAGCAAATTTCCCACATAAAACTGGCAAAAATCGTGCCTGTGGTGTGGAGTATTTGTGCACTTGACTCAAAAAAACTACACAATAAAACTGAATGGCTCTAAGGTCACATTTTGAGGCTCGTCAAGTTTATTATCCGTAATGGTACCATAATAGGATAGGACATTTCGAAGCCTAAATAAAAGCCATCCCAAAATGTCGACGACGAGACGATGCAGTACCTCGCGATTGTCACCGACGTTGAGATACTCCACGACTCCACGCCGAGGGGTCCACATGCCGTACGAGTCGACATTGAGGTCTGATCGGGCGGCGGCATCGTCAAGAGACACCGCGAAGGAGGACTCTCGCAAGCGGCCAGGCACTCGGCTCGGCGCCGTCGGACGCGTCGTCCCTTCCGCAGAACATCGCAGCAAAACGTTGCCAGCTTCCAACAAGGAGCCGATGAACCGTTCCGATGCCAAGCCCGTTTCTACTGCTTCGTTTCTTGTCGACGACTGGTCGTCGTCAGGCGAGCTAGATTCGGCCGCGCGTCGCCCCAAAGACCCCGGCGAGGGCCGCTGGTCAGCCTTTTTTCGATTTGGACTGTTCGGCGATGGCGGCAAGTCGACTAGCCCCTCTTTGTTTTGTTTTTTGGGCGTTAATTCGCTCATTTTCTCGGCAAATTCCCAAAAAAAAATAACCCGCTCCACTCACTGTGTGCGATATACGGTGCTTAAAGTTGCGGACCAAACTTTAACGTGTATGGTGCCGCAACTTAGTGCCTGCATCCTTTATTTGCCTGCATCCTTTACCTGCCTGCATGCCTGCATGCCTGCATAGATTCTTGTAAGCCATTTTTTGCGAGATTTTGTTTTTCTTTTTTCTTTTCTCTTTTGATTTCTCAGTTTTGCATTGTTTTCTTTGTTGGTTCGTTCTCGTCATCATAGTCAGGACACGTAACTAGTCACACTCGTCATCATGCCGGTCGACTACTCCAAATGGAAGGTTTGTGGTGCTCTCGAGCTGTTCCGCAAGTTGTTTACCGCCAATTTCGTTTGTCGTCGTCGTCGGCAGGACATCGAGGTGTCGGACGACGAGGACGACACGCATCCGAACGTCGACACGCCGTCGCTGTTCCGCTGGCGGCACCAGGCGCGTCTGGAGCGCATGGCCGAGAAGAAGCAGGAGCGGGAGGCGCTGGAGCAGGTCAAGACGGAGGGCGAGCGCAAGGAGGCGGAGCTGAAGCGACGCGTCGAGAGCCAGGACGCCTCGGAGGAAGAGCGGGCGAAGGCGCAGGCGGAGCTGTCGCAGCTGAAGCTCCAGGAGGAGGAGTGGCGTCGCAAGGAGGAGGAGCTGGAGAAGAAGGAGCGCTTCGAGCCCTGGAACGTCGACACGATCGGACACGACAAGTGGAGTCGGACGGTGCGTGACTGGCAGCACTCGCTATGTGTGGCGCAGTGACTGAGACCGCGGCGCCTGTTCATTCAGCGCATCAACAAGATCGGCAGCAAGAAGCCGGCCCCCAAGACCGAGGATGAAGAGAGCGACGCCATGGTGAGGTCATAGGTGTAACAAACTGACCGTCGAAGCTGGGAAAGGGGTGATTCTCAGAATTTCTAAAAGTCGAGAAGTGTGTGTGTGTGTGTGTGTGTGTATGTGTGGGGGCGGGGGGGGGGGCATAGGTGTAACTGGCCATCAAAGCTGGGGGGGGGTGAATCTGGGATTTTTCAAAAGTCGATGGGGGTGACCTGCACGGCCAAATTTGATACAATTTCTCTTTTTTCAGCTTCAATAATGGCCTAGAATATGCTTCGTGTATGCCGAAAACACAGCGCCGCAGGCAAAAATTTGTGATTTTTTGGCCAAAAACGCGCTTCAGTGACTCTAAAAATGGTCAGTTGGAGCAAAAAACAGCGCCGCAGGCAAAATTTGGTGATTTTTTGGCCGAAAACGCGCCCAAAAGACTCCAAAATGGTCTGTAGGTGCGTAAAATACAGCGCCGCAGGCGAAATTTTTGACATTTGGACAATAAATGCTGCTCACAGGCCTGAAAAACGCTTTGGGAAGTATGAGAAACACAATTCAGCTATAGGGGTAACCTGCAGTCAGTGCATGATTGACTCAAGCTGGGGGGGGGGGTGGTCCTACTTTTCGTGCAGTATTGACCGAAGCTGGGGGGGGGGGTGACCCCTACCTACACCCTACCCAGTTACACCTATGGGGGGGGGGGGGGGGGGGTGAACATAAATTTTGTAAAAAGTGAAGGGCGGAGCAATCTTCCTTCACGGTATTCTGCTAAAGAGTGCAGTTTGATGGTACGTCGCGTTCCTAAAAAAATGTTTCGTATGTGCTATATGTTTGGTGTGTTTGTAATTGAATGTTGCTCACATAAGAATCGACTACTCCAGCCAGATTTGGGAACACATTCTGGGGGCCTAATCTGTATTTGATGCATACATGTGCTAGAGCTGCGGCTCTAGAGGTAGGAGGGCGATCCTGCTTTTCTTGCAGGACTACTTAAAACTTGACCTAAAGGTGTGGGGGGGGGGGTGCAACCTGTACACTTATGTCAATGCACTATGGCACGCCACCTATGGCATTCATCATTCAGCGGTCCTTCTTCGAGGCGAACGGCGATCGTCTGCGCGTGTTCGGCGGCCTGCGCTCGCTGGAGGCCTCTGAGCGTTTCCTGGTCGAGAACCACGAGCTGTGCACGGAGCACGGCGCCAACTTCCTCACGATGGAGTGCCTCAACGCGGCCATCGAGGAGGACGAGGCGCGCGTCGAGACGCAGGCCCACCAGTGCATCCTCGTCCAGTACATCATCGAGCTGGCCAAGAACCTCGAGGCCGACTCCACCGCGCCCAACCTCATCAAGAACTTCTTCCACAAGTACGGCTCGGACGGCCGCAGAGTCCAAAAGTGCCCTCCGCCCCCCCCCCCCTCCCAGAGGGAAATGGGCCATGGAAGGGGACATATTGGGAGGGATTTTTAAAATTCGTGATGGATGAAAATTCCACTTGAAAGGTACCTACTCCTTCGGGTGGAAACTGGACTTCAAATTGACCTGAAACGTTGTTCGAAAACCGTTTCTGACAGAGAAAGTGCAATCAAAAAACGGTGCAGAGAAAACGGAGAAGAGCAGAGCCATTTTTCTTGGTGAAGTGCCATTTAAAGTTCTCGAGGTTTGTTGGAAGGGGGGGGATCATCCCGAAGGACTGCTCGATACCCCCCCCCCCTTCTCCATAGGTAGAGGGAGGTCCGGGGTACTAATGCGCTTGTTTCGCCCGCTGCAGGATGCAGCACGTGGACGCGCAGTACAAGAAGATGTTCGACGCGGAGGTGGACTCGTTCAAGGAGCGCATTCGGAGACGGGCCAAGGAGCGGCGGGACCAGGCGGTGCGCGAGTACGAGGAGGAGCAGCGGAGGGAGCGCGTCGCCGCCGCCCCAGGCGGACTCGACCCCGCCGACGTTTTCGAGTCATTGCCCAAGGTCCGTCCTCCTTCCTAGTGGAGGCCTTCTCATTCTCTCCGGGTGGTGGTGGTGGTGACGATGATCGACGTCGTGGCTGCTGCAGGTGATGCAGGAGGCGTTCGAGTCGCGCGAGGTGGGCAAGCTCCAGGAGGTCGCCGCCTCCATGGACGGCGCCGAGTTCAAGCGCCACCTCGACCGCTGCATCGCCTCCGGACTCTGGGTGCCCGGAGGGGCCGCCGAAGGTGACGACGACGACGACGACGACGAGCGGTTCGAGGACGCCCCCCAGGACACAGGTGCCCCGGCATGCCTGCCCCCCCCCCCCGAATCACGGAACCGAACCCTCCCGAAGGCAGGGGGTTGATTTCCTTTAAACTTTAAACTTAGTTTAAAGTTTAAAGGAAATCAACCCTCTGCCTTCGGATATCCCCCCGGCCTACCCACACAGTTTGTCTAAAGTTCTTTAACCTGTCCAGTATACAGTTGACGTCTTTGGACTATTTGGATGTATTTGACATAGAACAGCTAAATAGCGAGCGCCGTACGCTTCTTAACCAAAAAAAGTACCGCAGCTATTTCGCAGCTATTTAGCGCTATTTTGGTGAACAGTTATCCATTCAGGACTGGTAATCCCTACTTTTGGCTCCTGGTTCCCCCCCCCCTCACTGAGACTGACCCTTGTTACAGCTTGTGGTGTGTGTCCCAGCCAGCTGTCGGCGGTTCGGATGCTCCACGACATGCTACCGCATACACACTTTAGAATATGCGCAGTTTAGCTTCAAAAGAGGAGGACGAAGAGAAAAAGAGCTGAGGAGGCCGTCCGCGCTGACCAGTCGCTCTCTCCGTGCCCCCCCCCCTCTCCCCCCCCCCCTCCGAATCGCACTTGTGCTTGTCGTCGCCTTTTTTTCGTTTTCCGCACCCGCATTGTCAGCTTGGAGGCGCGCGCACGGTCGGCCCTGGCGGCGTTTCTCACAACTCTGATCAGATGGGTATACCTGCTCTGTAGTATTGTGTAACTGTTTCTTTTGCGCTGTCCATATATGGTTCGTAAGCTGCCGACGACCGCACACACAGCGGCTAGTGTACCTCGCTCGCGACCCCCAACATGATGGTGTGTATGTAACATATGATTATGAGTCCCTCCCTACCCTTGATCGGATCACTCGTTTGACCGCATGAACTGGGAATGGGAACTGGGTCGGTCGACTTCTAGTACTGCAGTAAAGACCGCCCATGTCGGTCCGTGGTTGACAAGTGAGCGTGCTCCAGGGACGCGATTAGACTGACCACAACGCGCACACAGAACAGACACAATCGTCAGTGCGTGCTGATCTACGGTGGGCTTGCGTTGCCATGGTTACACGACGCGCACGCACACACGGTCTTTGCGCCCCTGCACGGCTCTACTCACGGCACGAAGTAGATACTTCATTGCCGTGGTAAGAAACATGGAAGGACACAGTAGGCGCGATAACGAGTACGACTCGTTGGCCGACCCCTTCCTCAAGGCCTACTTCAACAGCGCTGCCAAGAAGGCCCAGCTAAAACGCGCGGGAATGGTGAGTGAGTGAGCGTAAAAAAACAGGCCGCTGCAAACTGCCTGCTACCGGCCGTTGCAGCTGGACGTGGACGGGCGTCCGCTGGCGCCCTGGGAACGTCGGCAGCGGGCGACGGCCGAGCGGGCGGAGGAGGCGCGCGCGCGGCTGCAGGCGAAGCGACTCGCCGGCAGGTGGCGCGACTGGCAGCTCGAGCACCAGACCCGCCTCCAACTGCTGGCCGAGGCCCAGAGGCAGCCGGCGCCGAGACGGTCGACGTCCGCTCGTCCTCCTGCCCGTCAGCGCATAACTGCCCAGCTGGCTCTCGAGCGGGCCAACGACCGGGACCGGCATCTGGACACTGTGCGTCCCTCCGCTGCGCTAGGACGGCACATAAAGGCTCATTCACAATTAACGGTCTTTCCATCGGTGTCTCGGTCTTCGCTGTTTGGCATTGGAAGACCGAGACCGTTGGGATGCCCGTTAATTGCGAGTCAGCCTTAACTTTGCGCCCTGCAGATGGACGAGTCCGAGCTGCTCGCCTACCGCGAGTACGTGCGTCGGCAGCTGTGGACGATGAGTCGGTTCCGCGAGAGTCTGCCGCTGCTCGGCGACGATCGTGCCTACGCCTACGCGCTCTCCAGTCAGCCGTCCACCTCGGCGCCGTCGCACCACCTCTCCAACGAACGACTTCCTCGACTCGACAAGAAGCCGGCTGCTGCTACTCGCGCAGTGCGTTTTTTATTTCTTCTTAGACGCGGTGTTTCAATCGCAATCTTTCACTAGAAGCCGGCCAAGAAGTCGAATGCCAAGACGGCCAGAACGTTCGTCACGTCGGCAGCGGTGCGACGGCGCCGCCAGACGGCCTGTCCGTGTTTCATGCGATTCGAAAGTGACCAAGGTATACTACGGTGGAGTTCCGAATCTTGCAAGAAAACGCGTTTCCATACACTACACCGTGCACTGCCAAAAGTCAAACTCCCACATGGTTCGTCAATTCAGAGTCGTTGCTTCACGAGGTGACGATTCACCAGAAGCACTGCGACGGGCCGCCCATTGTCGTCTTCCAAGGCCGACTCCGATCGGGCGCCGAGTTCTACTTCTTCTCGTACCGGCACGTCGGCTTCGCGTTCTCGCTGTCGATCAGCGAGGCGGGAGAGCAGTCTGCACGTCTGTCGACCTGCTGCGAGGCGCGCTACAAGCGGGGCAGCCTCCTGGCCGCCGCCTCCCGGGCGGGCCGCTTCCGCTGGCTGGGCGTGCACAGGGCCACTCCCTGCTACAAGTCTCTCTCTTACTCGCTCTCTTTCTCTCTGCTGCGTCGATGTTGTTGTTGGATTAGGGGCAACGCTAGGAGGCCGTCAATGGTCCATACAGCATACCCATCTCCATGCCGCCTTCCCGTCTAGAGCTGCATAATTAGCCAAAACATGCGGAAGAACACGATCTGTAATAGAGGGCAGCGACAGCACGAGAAAATCCACGGATGGGGAAAGTCTCCGTTTTTAGTAAGTCCATCAAGAATCGAACCCAGAACCGTGCGCGCCTGCTGAAGCCGGTGCTCAAGCACTAGGCCATCCGCTGCCCCCTGCTGCGCCGATTTTCGAGAGCCGATGCGGCCATTGAGGTGCCAAGAGGAACGCGAGCTGTGGCCGCCCTTCAGCAACTACAGGCCGACGGACGGAGCCCAGCTGGAACTGGTGGAGCGCAAGCAGCAGCTGCTCGCCGCGCCCACCGCCATGCGGCTGCCCACCTCGCTGCCGCTCACGAGCGCCAGGCTTGCGCTCGCACTGCCCGACGCCGTTCTCCTACGAAAAGACGTCGACGACTCCAAGGTACACGACGACTCCAACTGGAAGTAACAATCGACTCGAGTACACAACCGCCGCCCGTTCAGAAAGTGTTCAAGCGGCGCGTCAAAAAATCAGTTGAGCCGACGCCGCAAGGGTTCAACACTAGGACAGAGCGTTTCCCAACAGCCAAATCAGCGAACGAGAGAATTGCGACGAACGCTAAATCTGCTAGCTCTATTGGTGAAAAACTCAAGGAAAGAACACCAAGACGACAACAGAATCGCAAGTATATGAAAGGTACATTGCACATGCCCATTGTACTAGCATTTCACCATCTGGTACAACAGTTTCTGAATTATTCTTCTCGACCAGGCGGCCTCTCGAGCCTCGTCAACGGATCATCACCAGGTGGCCGGGATAAAGTTTCTACTGACGTGGCCACTCCATCAAAGAAAGAGTCGTCTGAATCGGCATCCTCCACCGAAACCGAATCAGAGGACACCGGTGCGACAGTAAGCAGCGACAAATCTGTCAGACGTCACGACGCCTCGACCAAAGAAGCGGCGAAGCTAAAGAGCGCTTCGGAAAGTGCTGCCTCCAAGTCGGACGCGTCCGACGAAAGCGAGACGTCGACGGCGGAAGAATCTGATCCCAGCACCGTCGACTCGCCAAGATCTCAACACGATCAGATTGGGGATGACGACGGTACAAACGGCAAGCAAAAGAAAGAGAGGACCAGAGGCGACGCCGACGACGAAGACGAGAGGTCGACGAGTAGCGCGGAGAGCGGCAGCGACGACGACGGCTCAGACTGGCACTGTCTCGTGTGCAACTTCGAGAACGGCAACGACAAGACGAAGTGTCGCATATGCCAGGCGCCCAGAGGTCAGCAGAGTGGACCTGCAGAAGGAGGGGTCGTCGACAAACCAGAAGAAAATGTAGACGCCGAGAAGAGCGCGTCCTCCGCAGTGTCGTCGTCGTCGTCAGAAGAAGACGAAGACACGTCCGATGACGCAGAGAGGTTGCACTTGGATTAATCAATCAACCAGTCAGTCAGTCTCCAAAACGAGTCAACCGTTTCCAGCTTCAGTGAGGAAACTGAAGAGGAGTCGGCGGCGGCTGATAAAGGCATTCCGGTTTCGATTGACACAGAAGCCGCGAAAGAATCGAGTGTCCCGCCAGCATCCGATGGCGAAGAAGTGCCACAGGTTAGCGGAACGAGCACACCCCCCACACCATGCCAAACCCTAGTGCGTGCTCGCTCGTTCATCTAGGCCGCTGAAAACGCGGCGAGTCGGCGAGAGTCTAGCGTCGCTCAAGCAAGCGGGAATGAGAAAGTGCTGACCGCTGCTGACGTCGAGACGGTCGAGGCCTCCCGGAAGGCTGGGCGCGAGCTGACCGGGCAGCAACTCGACTGGCTCTCCTTCAAAGGCCTCTCTCTATCCGACGACCGTCTGAAAGCGTTTGTCGAAGGCGCCACTGCCGATGATCGGCCGATCAAAATACGGGTAAACCACAGTGTACGACCGAAGCACTGCTCAACGTCCGCTTCCAGGCCGGATAACCCCGATGCGCTTGCGTTCTAGGCGGTAAACTTGAAACAGAACAAATTGACCGACGCAGCGGTCGTCGATATTGCGAAGGTGATGAAGAAAGCCGCGGTGGAGATATTGCTGTAGGTACTCGGTTAGGGCCCGAACTACGTATACACCATGCATATTTGGAAAGTTTTTTGTCAGACTGAGAGACAACGAGCTCAAGGACGACGGCTGCGCGGAGCTGATCAAGCGCCTTGCGGAAGCCAACACCGTCAGACGTCTCGATCTGGGTACGTGTGCTTTGGTTTTTTGTTTTCTAAGCCGCCATTGGACAAGCAAACGAGTATCGGAATAACTGCCCATGTCACGTGCCGCGTCCATACATACGGAACATATGAGTGTAGATACGGAAAGGGAGGCGGTATTCACTCGTGGTCTCCGCTGAAATCTTCGCCGAAGTATTCGTAACTTGTGGCGTCCTTAGCTTCTACCGTAACTCCTCCAACAGTACTCCCTATAAGTTTCTTTCAACCTCCCATAACTATTGGAGGAAGTGAAGGCATTATAGGAAGGGAGCACTACTGGACTGGAGGATGTGCAGTATGATGTCTAAAAGTATGACAGTACGACACGAGGAGGGTACCGGACTAACAGTATGCCGGGTAGGGCGTGAGAAGGGCTTAGTGCCGGCGAACGCGAACAGGCGACAACGAGGTCGGGGACGCGAGCGCGTCCGCACTCCGCCAGCTGTTGGTGCACTCGACCTGTCCCCTGGAAAGCCTGAGCCTGAGCGGATGCGACGGCGTCACGGAGGCCGGATGGAAGGAGCTGGCCCTGGCCGTCGGCTCCTACTTCTGTCGCCTCGAGAGCCTGCACGTCGACTACTGCGCCATGGGCGACGCGACCGCCGAGGCTCTGCTGCGAGCGCTCGCCGGCAAGGCGGCGCTCAAGGCGGTCGACCTCGAGGGTGTGTCGCGCCTACAACCTCCTTCTGCGAAAAACGTCCCACACTGCAGGCAACGGTCTGACGGAGGAGGCGTCGACGCAGCTGCTCGAGACGGCGAGCCGCTGTCCCAAGCTGGCCGACGCGCACGCGATGGCGGGCAACGAGCTGGGCAGCGCGACGCTCGTCAGCCTCGCCGCCGTCATCGGCCCGAGGAAGGGAGAGGCCGCACCGCAACTCCTCTCCGTCGACAAGGCGCCCGCGCGCTGACTGACGCAGTCGTTCGTACTGTGTGCCGTGTATGCGACGCGCTTGCTTCATCGACGGTGGATCTTTCGCGCGAGCGCAACAAACGCGCAGTGCACCACCAGTAAACGAGACAACAGCGCAGGGGTCATTCGGGCACGAAGAAGCCGAGCTGTCTGCGAACGGTCGTGTCGTCGAAACTGCGCAGCGTCTCTCTCAGCTTCTCCAGTTGCACCTCCGGCACGTACCTGCAAGCGGGGCAACGTGGGGGGGGGAATAGGCGCCCCGAAAATTGGGCATTCGGGGGGAGTAGTAGAGTAGATCGCGGTTTTCCATCGAAGAGGAGAGGGAAAATCGGTATTTTTGGGACACCTCTTATGCATCGAAACGTCACCAAAAATTGTTTCTTTTCGCCTTTTCGCATAAAAATCTACTTGAAACGCTGTGAAACGAATTGTGTCTGAAAGGCATAGCCACGTCTATGTACTCTGCTTAGCCAGCAAGTTCCTGGCAAATTTATTTTTGTTGCCATTTTTACGTGGAAAATTAGCTTGCCGGTTCTGGAATATGAAGGCTTCCCGGGGGAGGGAAGGGGGGAGGGAGGTGGTGTAGGTAGGCGTAGGCTCGCACCTCTCCTGGTAGTCGTGCTTGCTGTACTCGTCGAGACGGAGTTTGACGCCGGGCGGCAGGCGTCGAACGACGAGCTGCTCTAGAGGGGCCAGCTGGTGCCAGGGCAGCTCGCCCAGCACGAGGTTGCGCTGGTAGGAGCGGAGCGTGAACTCCTGAGGGGGCGCGCCCTTGCCGGCCACGCCCAGCACGCTGCAGCCCTGCGTCCGACACGCGGCCGCGTAGCTGCCAGTCCGAGCGCAAGCTTCCGTTTTACGAGCCATGAGAGACGGACAGAGGACGCGAATTGCTGCTGTACATCTCTTCGAGGGTGCAGTCGAAGTGCCTGGGAATGAGCGCGGCCAAGTATGACTGGCAACTCTCGAGCGTGACGAAATCGTAGCTGCGCAGGCGCAGCGTCAGCCTCGAGATCCGGGGAAACTCCTCCACCTTCGCCTGCAAGCAACAACAACAACAGCTGTTGGTTGCTGCTCAACAAGCGCATATTCTCGCCTCGCGTTTCCTGTTTTCACCAAAAGCACCTATTTATTTTCGCACAATATCTATCTGTGTACGTCCCCCCCCCGGGCCGAGATTCCCCCCCCCCGAGGCGGCATGACGCCATTACGAGCGTCACAATGTCCAGAGTCATTTTGTCCCCGGTGTCAAAATATTCCCAACGTCACAATGTCCCCTGTGACGTCATAATGTCCCCAGCGACGCGACAATTCCTGGCCTGCAGTCTATTCGGTCTCGGTCTCTGGCACCAATGCAAGGCGTTCATTCAGGTCCAGGAGGACGGTCCCAACGGGGAATGACGCCTATGGTGTGTGTGGTTGAAGTGATTGTTAGCCGTAAAACCCACAAAATCGGGCTCGAGGAAGCTGCGCCACGGCTTCTTTGGCCGTGGCTCCTTCGGCGTCCAAGTATTGAGGTCAGGACCCTCGAGAAATTCGCCATCCAGGTGAAATCCAATAGGGTTCGCCGCAGCCGGACGTCTTTGGATGTGCAGCGACTGGCCAATGATGCTGCGCCTCGCAAGAAGGCAACGACGACTCACGGAGGCTGAATAGTTCATGCTCTGCGCGAAGCATCAACTTTCAGCTTTTGATAATCGGTGCAAGGGCGTTACATAAAACACACACCTAACACACCTGACACACCTAACACACCTCGTGAGCCAGAAACGGTAAACGCGCATTTTTAAGTTTCCCGTTTTTTTCACGTCAAATTTCCCTTTTTGCGCTATTTATTTTTCAACATCTGCTGAAAAATGTCGGAAGGAGACGGCGTGAGCGGAGCGAATACCGAAAACGTTCTCTTCCGTAGCCCCCCAGCGAAGCGGTTGGACGATCGCGACCCTGACAGACAGCGCGGCGTTTTGTTCCACAGATTTTTGACTAGTTGGGCAGAAGTAGCCAAGACTCTTCATCAGGCTATGGTTGAAAATGGAGCATATGTCTGTCAAAAAAGAGCGCTCTTGAGACTGCCAGGGGCCTATTTTTGTTACGTTTTGTACGTACTGCTGAATGTGGTTTGGAACGAGCACGCGCCGCACACCTTTCTCGTCATGACCGCGGAGGCCGACTACCGCCGACTCTGAACTGGTCAGCTTCCGGTGCATCTGCCAGGGCCGGGGCAAAGGCGGAGGGGACGCGAGACGGCGCTACTTCTGCGCCCATTCGCTGGCCGTCGCGGACCGCCCAACACGCTGCCCACGCCAGTGGGGCAGACCGTGCCTTCTCCATTCCTCTTTGGTGCGAGCGCCGTGCCCTTCGAGTGCCTCTGCGGTTGCGGCCTGACGGCGCCCTCGACAGAAGACTTGCAAAAGATCCCCGACTGGCCGACAGCTCCAGCAGTGCTTCACTTCGCTCGAAATTCACTCGTCGCCTTCACTTGAAATCTCAGTTTGGAATCTAGCAATTGTTGCAATGGGTTTAGTTTGGAATCTCGTTGTTGTTGTTGTTGTTGTGTAAATCTCATTTGCACCCAGTAACGGAGCCTCGTTAGAGTAGTTGCGTGATGCTTTCCGTCTGCCACGTTTTGCGCAGAACATGATGGTTGTGAGGAGCAGTCTTCTTCTCTCGAGCACGCCCTGCCTGACGACCGCTGCACACCAGTGCTCGTTCGTTCCGCGAATCGTAAAAGCGTCATGGGCTTGTCGTAAAGCGTAAAGTCGTTTTGTTTGCCTAAAACTTAGTGTAACGGGACCATTCAAGCATTTTATCGTGCTTAAATGTCGTATTTTGGTGCAATGCAAATGTTTCTCAAGAAACGAAGTTAAAACACGCAATTGTGGTTTTTGTAAGGTTAAAAAAGAGTATTACAGTACGAAAGACCTATAAATACGCACGAGGTGTGTTAGGTGTGTCAGGTGTGTTAGGTGTGTGTTTTATGTAACGCCCGGTGCAAGCAAATAGTGCACACGCCAAAAGTCTAAACGCGGGCAGCAAGGGGGATGGTTGCGCCGCTCGGATGGAATGGATAGAGAAACCGCACCAGATTCCCAAACAATCCGTATGCAGGTTTCGTTGTTGCTTTTGTTTTGTAAATTTTTAAGACAGCAAAAGCGTAGGCGTACGCCCAACAACAGACGACTAAAGGCAGCAAGGAGACGGCGGAAGTGATTGGCATGGTGACACAATAGTGATTAAGGAAAATTTTGCAGGTGGCTGCAAAAAAGGAGAATATGTGGCGCTCCTTTAGGTCCAGTTTGAAAAAACGCGGTATTAAAGTAGTCACTTCATCAGATGATCAACTTCAGTATGGACAAACCGTGTATAATCGAACCAAACGCAGCAACACGTCACATATTCGGCGTTTGTTGTGCTCGCTTCACTCGCTCGCTTGGATCACTGGAAAGGCAGTCCAGGCTGCATGAGGACCACCCCTGATGAGCATTCCTTGCCTTTCATTCCTTGGACTCAGAGACGAGAGCGGGTCTTGTCCTTGCCTGGACGTCCACAGATGACAGTCCTGTCCATAGGTACAGGCTAACAGAAGTGGAATAAAGATGAACGAGAATCGAAGATTGAATGTAGGGTATGTACTTGGTACTCAAGATTGTGAAATGATGGCACATATCACTTTTACTGTAAGGGCAAGCCACATATTAAAAATCCAGGACAGGCAGGGCAGCGAAATTGTCAATGCAGAATCTTTGGCTGTGTGCCCTGTCCATCCACCCAATGCCTATGAATGGCAGCGCATCGTCAGAGAGATGAAAGAGTTTGTGAGGGTGGATTGATGGTGGTGGTGTTGTGGCTGTGTGCGATGGCTCGCACAACAAACGCCGAATATGTGACGTGTTGCTGCGTTTGGTTCGATTATACACGGTTTGTCCATACTGAAGTTGATCATCTGATGAAGTGACTACTTTAATACCGCGTTTTTTCAAACTGGACCTAAAGGAGCGCCACATATTCTCCTTTTTTTGCAGCCACCTGCAAAATTTTCCTTAATACAGTGTTTTTTCGTAAAAGAAAGATTAATCGAAACCTCACGCACGCACACACATACAACACCACAGCAGCAGACCAGCACGGACCCATGCTGAGTGGTGCACCATAAAGCTTATGAAAAGTGTATACCACTGTACACATTGTGCGTGCGTGCATGCGTGTGTGCGTGCGTGCGTGCGTGCATGTGTGCGTGCGTGCGTACGTGCGTGCGTGCGGGTGTTGCATTGTTGTGAGTCATGCACTGTAGTGAGTATCGGTCCAAAAATGTGTTCCCTGGCTGAAAAAAAATTCCCAAAATGTCGGAAAGCCTGGAGAAGAGACAATAAGAGTGGTTGCAGCAAAGTACCATTGATGGGTCTCTAAATAGGACACGTGCAAACGCATAGGCCCTACTGGGAGTCGAACCAGCGACCTCTTGATTTCGGGAGAAAGAAGAACTTGACAAGGTAGAAAGGTAGAAAGACAAGGTAGAAACTTGACAAGGTAGAAAGAAGAACTTGCAAAGTAAACCATACCTCACGATCTACAGCATGTAGCAAGAAGCCCTCTTTGGATTTCATTTTTTGATGTAGACCGTAGATGCCTGCAAAGTTTCATTTCAATTGATGCAGGCGCAAGTGGGCGACGAACCAAAAGCTAGGCAGGACCCACTTTTTATAACATTTCCAAGTACATCTCGGTAATGCACAAGCGTATGAAAACGTGTTATGACTTAATCGATTCCGCCTTTGAATGCGCTTCTTTTGAGCCACCACGCGCCAGAATTCGTCCAGGAAATCAAAAATAATGCGCGATCAAAGTTGTAAATTTTGTCCAAAATGGGGGTCTGCTAAGAGGGTCGAGCTGCCAAACATGGAAATCGGAGCGCTCCCATTGTCGAAAGTGACCTATTCCAGGTCCAGACGAGTAACTTTCATCATTACAGCACAGCCCTGCGACGAACGGTTGAAGCGCCTATAGCTAACAAAATTTCCTCAAAATTACCGAAATTTGAGTTGGCAATATCTCAAAGTGTGGTGAGAATTTCAAAGGTCATGCAAGCGCCGTGGACTCACCTTCAGAAATAGTTCACGAAACTCAAAAAACATTTGGGGGTTTACTCGGCTTTTTTTCGAGTTTTACTCTTGTCAGATTTTGGCCCAAAATACGGCTATGTCCAAGAAATATGAACAAAATCGGCCATAAATCGAGATCCGTAGCACCTAAAGAAATTTCCCTTGGAGGCACAAAGTTGCCATCATATACCGCGTGCTCACGCCAAGTTTTGTCCCAATCGACTGAGGCGTTCCAGAGCGGCGCCCCAAAAAGTGTGTGCAGAACAGGAAAAAAAAACACCACTTTTTCGGAACATTTTCGGAAGTTTCGTGTTAATGCGCTCGAGCACCGAAACGCGGGACGGCTTATTCGATTCCGGTCTAGAAGGCGGTTCTTTTGAGCTATCATTCGCCACAATCCGTTCAGGCAATCAAGAGTTATAAGCGACTGAAAATTCAAAAAGCCGCATTGAAGAAGTTGTCACATATTAGGGTTGTACGCTGACGCGTACACCCTGATACAGCGCTACTGTACACGGAGGGAGCACCGCCGCCCCCAAAGTTCCTCGAGCCGGCCGGCCGGGGAACGTTGGTGCTGCGTCGACGAACCGAACCGAAAGAGCACTTTTTGTGGTCCGCCGTCCTTCCTTTCAATCGGAGATACAATTAAGACGGATGTGTCGTCGTACGTACCGTCCAGAATTCAATTGTCTCGCAAGAACAACAAGATATGACAAACACTGACACTGTGTGTAAAGGCCGGTTCACAATGGAGAGACGACGACGACGGAGACGGCGCGACGAACGCGCTCGATTCACAATGAGACGACGCCGTCCGTCACTACGAACTTTTAAACTTTTAAACTCTTGTCGCAAGTCGAGGCAATCGCAAGGTAAAGAGCATTACGTCCTAGTTGGCGGCAATCAAAATTGTTTCTTGCACGCTACCCAGACGTCTCCACGACGTGTGTTTGTGTGCCACTAATTTACTTACGGTACGCAATACGGTACACGAATCAAAACGCGTATGCAAATATCACTACACACTGTAGTTTTTGAATTTGCGTCGGTTAAACCTTCTATTTGAAAAATTTGAAAATTTAAAGATGGCGACGAAGTTCGAGGCTGAGCGCGAGGCGAGCACGTACTTTGCGGCAGCTCGGTGGGAGGCGCTGTCGGCGGAAGAGCGCCGCCGAAACGAGAACCTCCTCGCCAACTACCGGGCGCTGCGCGAGCTCGGTTCGGGCGTCTGAATTGTTTTTTTTTTGAATTTTTTTTTGAATAAATGCTGCTTGAAGGTCTGCCGGCGGTGCCGCCACCGTTCGTCGGGCAGTCGGCAGCTCGACGGCGGCGCTTGCGATGGGCGGACGAGCAAAGCGCGGCGTTGGCAGTCGACGACGACAAGGAAAACGTCGCTCCGAAGAGAAAACAGACGAGGGCGTCGCCGTCGACGAAGTCGAGAGGCGCGGGACCCAAAGGCACAGACGGTTTTGGAGCGCTTTCTCAAGTTTCACTAACTAAATAGTGTCCTTTTTCTAGAGAGAACGCGACAGCAGCTGACGACGAGGGCGCCGACTCGACGCAGCGAGCGTCAGCTTCGCGCCGTCAGCGACGCTGAAAGGGTCGGTGAGACGGACGACGGAGGCGCGTCGGCGACCGGAGCGCGCGGCCGAAAACGCGCCACCGTCGACGAATTTTGTAAGTCCGTCTATTCCGCGCTTCGTTTTCGACAACGGCGCAATGAGTCGACTTGTTGAGATGTCGACGCCGCTCCACACGCCACGCCCCCGTCTTCCGAGAACGGTATTTTCTTCCTTCCATGAAGATTGAATAAGGAGACTGGCCGCGTTGAATCGTACTCCTTGTAGGGCGCGGCGGCGTCTTTGCATGGAGCGCGTGCGAAAAGACTTTTTCGGCGGCGGCGCTTTTCGAGGCGCACTTCGAGCGGCCGCACGCGGGCGAGCGTCCGTTCCACTGCCCATGGGCCGACTGCGCGCACGCCGCCAAGCAGTGGTCGGACCTGAAGAAGCACGTCACGGCGGTGCACGAGAAGGTTGCTCGCTTGTGTGTTGCGCTCTGTGCGGCGGGAGGGAGGGAGGCCTAGTCGGCAGCTGTGGAAGTGTCGACAACGCCTGTTCAGAACAATGTGACGGAGCTGGCCGAACGGGTGGACGAGCAGTTGGACAAGGCGGTCGAGGAGGGATTCAGAGCCCTGCTCGATAGGTGCGGTCAGCTCGAAGCGGTGTGGGTGTGTGGGAGTGAAGCCGTTGGCTGCAGACACCGACAGGAGCTGGAGCAGTTGAAGGAACGACTGAAGGAGCGGCACCGACTCGAGGTCTCCCAGTACCGCGCCCGCTGCTGCCGCCTCAAGACCGCCCAGCCCTCTGCCTCCTCGGCCGCTGTCGTTGCCGAGCCACACCCGCCCGTCTGCAGTCTCGAGGTCGACCTTCTGCGTGCCCGCTCGCGTCTACCACGAATGGTTCTCTGCAGGCGACGTCGGCGGCGGACGAGCCGCAGCCGCAGTCGTCGACGACGCGCTCGACCAGTCCCACGGCCAGACAGCGGGGCGTGCCCGTCGTCTCCTTCGAAGTGGAGCTCTTCGAGCACGCTGTCGTCACGCCTTCGTCGCCAGCCGGACGAGCGGCGTCGCTGCGTCGTGCAGTCGGCGCCGCGTCCGTCCTGGACGGCCACGGCCCACTCGAGCCGGCAGCTGAGCTCGGCGCCTCTGAGGCAGCGGGCGTCGACGCTGCGTTGTCGACCGACTGGACGGTGCCCGGTGTCGTCGACGACGCCGCCCAGCTGAATGGCCCGCTGCCACAGCAGACGTCGGCCGATCGTCAGCAGCGGCACGGCGCGGCGGCGGTGCGAGAGGCAACGAGGCCGTGCAGCGTGCGCCTCCTGCGACTTCAATCGACTGGGCCATCTTCGAGCACGCGAGCGCACTGTGGGTTGTTTACTGCTGTTGTGCAAACTGATAGTTGTTGTTGTTGTTGTTGAGAAGGCAATGACGGCTGCTGCAGCTGCTCCCTTGTCCTCGCTCTGACTCGGCCTGGCGGGATGGCTTGGGGGGCGGGGGGGGGGGTGTGACCGGGTGACACCCGCGCCCATTATTCACTCAGGTAGATGATGACTACCTTCATCGGGGCCGAACTCGGACCGTGGGCGGTCAAGGGCGAGCTGGTGACTGAGGAGTCGGTCACAGCAGCTGCCGAATCGCCACCCCGACACGCCAGGGTGCCCCCCCCCCTGGGGATAGCTGGCCATTGCGTCACCCGGGTCTAAGTAAGGTCGACGTTACCGAACTTTAACAACGACGCCCGAGGACGCTGCGGGGCCGTTGCCAGTTTCGAACTG
>JASAMY010002881.1:0-49007 GCA_030248085.1 Paralinhomoeus sp. GSCO2_6
ATACTATGTCTGCTTGTGAGTAATAAGCCTGGCACTTCGGCTGGGGGTTCTCGACGGCGCGAGCGGCGGCTAGGCGTGCAGCGCTTAGCACCATTGCGCTCTGGTCAGCGGGTCGGCCGGCACGTGCGCGTGCGTCGTAATGGTGACTGAGCGGAGGAGCTCGGCCAGCGCGCGGAGACGCACATACAACAGTACATACGTACATACATTCGCTCAAAGTTTGGCGGAGTTCGGTCAATCGCAAATCTAGTGCAGAAGTGAGACACGGCCCTGGCGAACTGGTACGGATGGGCGGCGTTGCGTGACCACCCCCCACTTCCGTTGACCACAAATCTGAAAAGAGGCAAGCAGTCGTGCAGCGCACTCTGTCTGATACTACGTCTGCTTGTGAGTAATTAGCCTGGCACTTCCGTTGGTGGTTCTCGACGCCGCGAGCGGCGCCTAGGCATCTGGGCCTCAGCAGCATTGTGCTCTCGTCAGCGGGTCGGCCGCACTCGCGCAAACACGCACGCACGGACGCACGCGCGCGCGCACGCACGCACGCACGCACGCACGCACGCACGCACGCACGCACGCACGCACGCACGCACGCACGCACGCACGCACGCACGCGCGCGCGCCCACACCCACGTTTTTTTTTTTTTTTTTTTTTTTTTTTTTTTTTTTTTTTTTTTTTTTTTTTTTTTATTTTTTTTTTTTTTTTTTTTTTTTTTTTTTTTTTTTTTTTTTTTTTTTTTTTTTTTTTTTTTTTTTTTTTTTTTTTTTTTTTTTTTTTTTTTTTTTTTTTTTTTTTTTTTTTTTTTTTTTTATTTTTTTTTTTTTTTTTTTTTTTTTTTTTTTTTTTTTTTTTTTTTTTTTTTTTTTTTTTTTTTTTTTTTTTTTTTTTTTTTTTTTTTTTTTTTTTTTTTTTTTTTTTTTTTTTTTTTTTTTTTTAATTTTTTTTTTTTTTTTTTTTTTTTTTTTTTTTTTTTTTTTTTTTTTTTTTTTTTTTTTTTTTTTTTTTTTTTTTTTTTTTTTTTTTTTTTTTCCATTCTCACGTTTTCGAAAAAAAATGTATGGACCACGGAAAACCGTAAGTCTGCCGGAGCCACGGAAACCACGCCGTAGACCACGGTGTCTTACATAGTCGTCCAACCCGCACGTTTTTGGGAAAAAAAAATGTATGGACCACAGAAACCATCATACAGACCACGGAAACCACGTCGTAGACTACGGTGTCTTACATCGTCGTCCAACCCGCACGTTTTTGAAAAAAAAATGTATGGACCACGAAACCATCATACAGACCACGGAAACCACGCCATAGACTATCGTGTCTTACATGCTCCTCCAACCCGCACGTTTAAAAAAAATGTATGGACTACGGAAACCATCATAAAGACCAACATACAACTCACGACATCGCATAGACTACCGTGTCTTACATAGTCGTGCGACCCGCGCGTTTTTTAAAAAGATGTGTGGACCACGGAAACCATCATACAGACCACGGAAACCACGCCGTAGACTACGGTGTTTTGCATAGTGGTCAACCCGCACGTTTTTGAAAAATAAATGAGACACGGATACTTGTAACACCACCGAAAAGCCGCATCGTAGTAGACCACGGAAACCACGTCGTAGACCGACAAGCCCGCTGCCAGAGGAAAGGGTGCGCTTGGACCATGGAAACTTGTAACACCGACACGACCGACAAGCGCGCTGCCACAGCAAAGGGTGCTTTGGACCACGGAAACTTTTGACACCAACACGACCAACAAGCGCGCTGCCAGAGGAAAGGTCGGCTTCAACAGCGGAAACTTGTAACACCGACACGACCAACAAGCGCGCTGCCACAGAAAAGGGGGCTTTGGACCACGGAAACTTGTAACACCGACACGACCGACAAGCCCGCTGCCACAGGAAAGGGTGCGCTTGGCCCACGAAACTTGACGCCGACGCGACCAACAAGTCGGGCTGCCAGCGGAAAGGGTGGGCTTGGACCAGGGAAACTTTTAACGCCCCGACACGACCAACAAGCGCGCTGCCGAGGAAACGGTGCGCTTGGACCGCGGAAACTTTTAACACCGACACGACCGACAAGCGCGCTGCAAGGGAAAAGGGTTACTTCAACCACGGAAACTTTTAACACCGACACGACCGACAAGCGCGGTGCCCAGGGGAAAGGGTGCGCTTCAACCACGAAAACTTTGAGCACCAACACAACCAACAAGCGCGCTGCCACAGGAAAGGGTGGGCTTGGACCACGGAAACTTTTAACACCGACACGACCGGCAAGCGCGCTGCCAGGGGAAAGGGTGGGGCTTGGACCAGGCAAACTTGTAACGCCGACACGACGACAAGCGCCATGCCACAGGAAAGGGTGGGCTTGAAACACGGAAACTTGTAACACCGACACGACCGACAAGCGCGCTGCCAGAGGAAAGGGTGCGCTTGGACCACGAAAACTTCTAACACCGACACGACCGACAAGCGCGCTGCCAAGGAAAGGATGCGCTGACGACCACACGGAAACTTGTAACACCAACACGACCGACAAGCGCGCTGCCAGAGGAAAGGGTGCGCTTGGACCACGAAACTTGTAACACCGACACACCGACAAGCGCGCTGCCAAGGAAAAGGTGCGCTTGGACCACGGAAACTTGTAACACCGACACGACCAACAAGCGCGCTGCCAGAGGAAAGGGTGGGCTTGGACCACGGAAACTTCTAACACCGACACGACCGACAAGCGCGCTGCCAGAGGAAAAGGTGGGCTTGGACCACGGAAACTTGTAACACCGACACGACCGACAAGCGCGCTGCCAAAGGAAAGGGTGGGCTTCGACCACGGAAGCTTATAACACCAACACAACCGACAAGCGCGCTGCCGCAGGAAAGGGGGTGCCGAAAACTCCGCCGCCCCTGGACCACGGAAACTTGTAACACCGACACGACCGACAAGCGCGCTGCCAGAGGAAAGGGTGGGCTTGGACCACGGAAACTTGTAACACCAACACGACCGACAAGCCCGCTGCCAGAGGAAAGGGTGAGACAGGCTTGGACCACGGAAACTTGTAACACCGACACGACCGACAAGCGCGCTGCCAAGGAAAAGGTGGGCTTGGACCACGGAAACTTGTAACACCGACACGACCGACAAGCGCGCTGCCAAGGGAAAGGGTTAGCTTGGACCACGGAAACTTGTTGAGCACCGACACGACCAACAAGCCCGCTGCCAGGGGGAAGGAAAGGGTGAGCTTGGACCACGGAAACTTGTAACACCGACACGAACCGACAAGCGCGCTGCCAGAGGAAAGGGTGGGCTAGAACCACGGAAACTTGTAACACCGACACGACCGACGAGCGCGCTGCCACAGGAAAAGGTGGGCTGGACCACGGAAACTTGTAACGCCGACACGACCGACAAGCGCGCTGCCAGAGGAAAGGGTGGGGCTTGGACCACGGAAACTCTAACACCGACACTACCCACAAGCGCGCTGCCAGAGGAAAGGGTGCGCTTGGACCACGGAAACTCTAACACCGACACGACCGACAAGCGCGCTGCCAGAGGAAAGGGTGGGCTTGGACCACGGAAACTTGTAACACCGACACGACCGACAAGCGCGCTGCAAGGAAAGGGTGGGCTTGGACCACGGAAACTTGTAACACCGACACGACCGACAAGCGCGCTGCCAGAGGAAAGGGTAGGCTTGGACCACGGAAACTTGTAACACCAACACGACCGACAAGCGCGCTGCCAGGGGAAAGGCTGGGCTTGGACCACGGAAACTTGTAGCACCGACACGACCGACAAGCGCGCTGCCAGGGGAAAGGGTGCGCTTGGACCAGCGAAGCTTGTAACACCGACACGACCGACAAGCCCGCTGCCAGAGGAAAGGGTGGGTACGAACCACCGGAAACTTGTAACACCGACACGACCGACAAGCGCGCTGCCAGAGGAAAGGGTGGGACTGGACCACGGAAACTTGTAACACCGACACGACCGACAAGCGCGCTGCCACAGGAAAGGATGGGCTTGGACCACGGAAAACTTGTAACACCGACACGACCGACAGAGCGCGCTGCCAGAGGAAAGGGTGCGCTGGACCACGAAAACTTGTAACACCGACACGACCGACAAGCGCGCTATCCAGAGGAAGGAGGGGGTGACTCGAGCGGACAGAGAAAAACAGGCGCTTGCCAGAGGAAAGCTGGCTCCGAACCACGGAAACTTGTAACACCAACGCGACCGACAAGCGCGCTGCCAGAGAAAGGATGCGCTTGGACCACGGAAACTTGTAGCACCGACACAACCGACAAGCGCGCTGCCAGAGGAAAGGGTGGGCTTGGACCACGGAAACTTGTAACACCGACACGACCGACAAGCGCGCTGCCAGAGGGAAGGGTGGGCTTGGACCACGGAAACTTGTAACACCGACACGCCCGACCAGCGCGCGGCCAGTTGATAGGTGGGGCTTGGACCACTGAAACTTGTAACACCGACACGACCGACAAGCGCGCTGCCAGAGGAAAGGGTGGGCTTGGACCACGGAAACTTGTAACACCGACACGAACGACAAGCGGGCTGCCAGAGGAATGGGTGGGCTTTGACCACGGAAACTTGTAACACCGACACGACCGACAAGCGCGCTGCCAGAGGAAAGGGTGCGCTTGGACCATGGAAACTGTAACACCGACACGACCGACAAGCGCGCTGCCAGAGGAAAGGGTGCGCTTGGACCACGGAAACTTTTAACACCGACACGACCGACAAGCGCGCTGCCAGAGGAAAGGGTGCGCTTGGACCACGGAAACTTTTAACACCGACACGACCGACAAGCGCGCTGCCAGAGGAAAGGGTGCGCTTGGACCACTGAAACTTTTAACACCGACACGACCGACAAGCGCGCTGCCAGACGAAAGGGTGGGCTTGGACCACGGACCCCCCCAAAAAACTTTTAACACCGACACGACCGACAAGCGCGCTGCCGGGGAAAGGGTGCGCTTGGACCACGGAAACTTTTAACACCGACACGACCGACAAGCGCGCTGCCAGGGAAAGGGTGCGCTTGGACCACGGAAACTTTTAACACCGACACGACCGACAAGCGCGCTGCCAGAGGAAAGGGTGGGCTTGGACCACGGAAACTTGTAACACCGACACGACCGACAAGCGCGCTGCCAGACGAAAGGGTGGGCTTGGACCACGGAAACTTGTAACACCGACACGACCGACAAGCGCGCTGCCAGACGAAAGGGTGGGCTTGGACCACGGAAACTTGTAACACCGACACGACCGACAAGCGCGCTGCCAGAGGAAAGGGTGGGCTTGGACCACGGAAACTTGTAACACCGACACGACCGACAAGCGCGCTGCCAGCGGAAAGGGTGCGCTTGGACCACGGAAACTTGTAACACCGACACGACCGACAAGCGCGCTGCCAGGGGAAAGGGTGCGCTTGGACCACGGAAACTTGTAACACCGACACGACCGACAAGCGCGCTGCCAGAGGAAAGGGTGGGCTTGGACCATGGAAACTTGTAACACCGACATGACCGACAACGCCGCCCCCAGAGGAAAGGCTGCTCCAATGTCGTGGTTTCCGTAGTCCAACGCATGGTTTCCGTAAACGATCCTTTTCCAAGGTTGGGGCGAGCGGTCGCCCACCTCCAATGCCCTGTGGTTTCCGTAGTCCAACGCATGGTTTCCGTAGTCCAACGCGTGGTTTCCGTAAACCATCCTTTCCGAAGATGGCAGTGCAGAGTTGGATGTAGGTCCAGAGGTTTTCGTAAGCGACTTTTTTTTTATGGTTTCCGTAGTCTATCTATATTCCTAAGGGGCCAGATGGGGCTGCAAATGACACCTGAGTCGGCAGGACGGTATTGGAGGACCGTCTGCTGGGCCAGATCGTAGACAGCCTTGTAATTCCTCAGATGGCTCCACGTGGTCAGTGTTCCACACAGAGTGGAATTTTTGTGCCAGGGATTCTGCAATGTCGCCAGGCGTCGACTTAACAGACCCATCATGTTGCAACGGTGGGACACCCTGGCGACCCTTGCCAGTTAAACGACGGACAGCTGACCAGAATTGGCCAGGCGTCTCACAGCTATCCAAGATATCGCAAATAAATCGTTTCCTGGCAATTGCAATTTCCTTCTTGACCAAACGACGGAGCCGCTTAAATTCGGCTTTTAATTGAGTATACGCCCCAATGGAATTGAAGTTTATCCAACCTATCTTATTCTGTCGAATAAGGCGGAGTAATTTGTAAGACATCCAAATCGGCTGTTTGACGAGCCTGTTCCCACAGCAAGGGATACAGTCCTCTACCACTCGTAACACGGCCCGTCGCCAGGTATCCCATGCCTCGTCCACCGTCGCAGCGGCAACGACGGCTTGAAGGAGGCCCGCTTCGGCCAACTGACGGCGGACCCCACCCCAGTCAGCCCGTCTGTAGTTCCGCCGCGCTCCAGAAAGGGGAACGTCCTTTGGAGTCCCTCCTAGCCGGAGGGAAGGAAGGGAGAGTCTCACGCCAGCGTGCGCCTTTTCCACCGGCGGCACGAGAGCAGCCTTGCAATGGGACAGGGCCGTGCCCACGAAACACAGATCAATGCGGCGGCGCAGGTGCGTTGGCTCGTCAACCAGCTGAGACAACGAGTACGCATCCGCTAGCCGTCTCAGTTCCTGAGCTTCAGGGAGACCATAGTCGAGGTTGAAGTCGCCAGCGAGCACAAGAGTGGACGTCTGCTCGCCCAAGTCGGCCAGGACGCCTGACAACCCGTCTACAAAGTTGGCAGCCACCACCCTGGGCGGCTTGTAGACAGAGATTGCGACGTATCTGCTGCCAGAGGCTGAGGAGAACTGGACCGCCAGAAGCTCCAGATCCGTCCGTAGTGACAGCCGACGGGGAGAGAGAGAACTCAGCACGTAGAGTGCCACGCCGCCGCCATTTTGGGTCCGATCCTTGCGGAATAAGGCGTAATTCTCGATCTCCAGTAAAGAATTCGGAATTTTTGAGTCAATTTTTGTCTCTTGCAGCAGTAGGGCGGCGGGTTTCTCCATAGAGGCAATTGCTTGAAGTTCGTGAAGTTTGCCAGGCAAGGAATTGCAATTAAACGAGAGAATGGCGGCCATTTTTATCAGCTCCACCACGCGCATACTTGACGCAACAGCCCGCCCGCTGCGTAGCAGCGTGAGCGGGGGAAAGGAGTGAACGGGGGAAAGGAGTGAATAATTTCGCTACCCTGCCCATCTTAAATTTTTAATATGTGGCTTGCCCTTACAGTAAGTGATATGCACCATCAATTCACGATCTTGAGAACCAAGTACATTGTATACCCTACATTCAATCTTTGATTCTCGTTCATCTTTGTTCCGCTTCTGTTAGCCTGTGCCTATGGACGGACGGAACTGCCATCTGTAGACGTCCAGTCAAGGACAAGGCTCGCTCTCGTCTCTGAGTCCAAGGAATGAAAGGCCTCGGTCCTCATGCAGCTTGGACTGCCTTTCCAGTAATCCAAGCGAGCACAACAAACGCCGAATATGTGACGTGTTGCTGCGCTTGGTTCGATTATACACGGTTTGTCCAAACTGAAGTTGATCATCTGATGAAGTGGCTACTTTTAATACCGCGTTTTTTCAAACTGGGCCTAAAGGAGCGTCACATATTCTCTTTTTTTTGCAGCCACCTGCAAAATTTTCCTTAATATATACATATCTACATATACCGGTATATGGATATATGGATAAATATATACATGCATGCACGCACGCACAGGCTTATGTCGAAACATACGTACACGCACGCACGCACGCACGCATGACGCACGTACACGCACGCACGCACGTGCACGCACGGACGCACGCACGCACGCTCGCACGCACGCACGCTCGCACGCACGCACGCACGCACGCACACACGCTCGCGCGCACAGAGGAGCCCAGAATTTGGGCCAATTTCTGTCAACGGGGTGCACGCCCTCACGATAAACAGAGCAGCAGTGAATTTGGCGCCACCCACTGTCAACAGGGTGAACGCCCATCACGATCAACAGAGCAGCAGTGAATTTGGCACCAGCAACTGTCAACGGGGTGAACGCCCATCACGATCAACAGAGCAGCAGTGAATTTGGCACTACCAACTGTCAACTGTCAACACGCACGCACGCACATACGTACACGCACGCACGCACGCACACACGACGCACGTACACGCACGCACGCACGTACACGCACGCACGCACGCACGCACACACGCTCGCACATAGGAGCACAGAATTTGGGCCAATTTCTGTCAACGGGGTGAACGCCCATCACGATCAACAGAGCAGCAGTGAATTTGGCACCACCAACTGTCAATGGAGTGAACGCCCATCACGATCAACAGAGGAGCAGTGAATTTGGCGCCACCAACTGTCAACGGGCTGAACGCCCATCACGATCAACAGAGCAGCAGTGAATTTGGCGCCACCAACTGTCAATGGGGTGAACGCCCATCACGATCAACAGAGCAGCAGTGAATTTGGTGCCACCGACTGTCAATGGTGTGAACGCCTATCACGCACCTGCTTGCACAGCATCAGCATGATCATGTCGACCATCATATGCTAAATCAGTTGTTTTATTCCTTAATGTACACATGGCGGCCGAAGGCCGCGCGCGCCTCTAGTCTACTTACAAATGCGCCTTACGTACGTGTTTGTGTGTTTGTTTGTATGCTTCGAGTAAACTCGCGAACCGCTTGACGTACGTGGACGCGCGATGGCTCGATCGAATGCTCGCGACTCCGAGATGGTCATGGGCATAATCGATTTTTGATATGCAAATTTATACCGTAGTTATGGCGCATTTTCCAAGTTTGCAGCACAGATTAACACTACCAAACGAATTGCACATGGATGAATTGCACATCAAAAGACTCGCCTCGACGTCACGAGTCATTTGCACATGCTCCCGAATCAGGGTGTACGCGTCAGCGTACAACCCTAATATGTGACGACTTCTGAATGCGGGTTTTTGAAATTTTCGATCGCCTATAACTTTTGATTGCCTGAACGGATTTCGGCGCGTTATGGCTCAAATAGACCGCCTTCTTCTGGGGCATCGAACGCGCCATAACGCGTTTCCTTGTTTTACGGAATGGGGTTAATCATTTCCAAAAATGTTTCGCAAACGCGTCTTTTTTTTTTTCATGTTCTCTGCCACTTTTTTGGAGCGCCGCTCGCGAACGCCAAGAGCGATTGGCCTGAAACTTGGCGTGTAAGCGCGACCCATGATGGCATTTTCAACATGCAAAGCATTTGCCTCTAGGTCCTACCAGTGTTGAGTTATGGCCGATTTTCCCCGTTTTTTTGGACATAGTCGTTTTTTTGGCCAAAATTTTGTGCGCTATAGGCGCCTCAACCGCTCATCGCAGAGATTTGCTATAATGGTGAAAGTTGATCGCCTAGACATGTAGCATTGTACTTTCAACAAATTGGGCGCGACCAGTGTCTATATCGACAATGGCGATTTTTTTTATAGTTCCGACAAGAGTAAAACTCCAAAAAATGCCATGTAAACCCCCAATTTTTTTTTATTTTCGTGAACAATACGTCAAGGCGAGTCATCGGTGGTCAATGTTTTTAAAGTTTCATCACTGGATAATGAGATATGAGCTCCTGAACCTTCGAAAAATGATTTTATTTTTAATTTTTTTTTTATAATTTTTTTGTTAAATTAATCGGCATGAAACTTTGCAAACATATGCTGTATACAATCAGAAATTAATCCCCCAAATGGATTCTTCCTAAATGCCCACAATCTTGAGATCCGGAACACTTAGTAATGTTGCGTCTTGGACAACAAATCGAGAGGTCGCGGGTTCGACTCCCGCTGGCGTCTCTGCCATCTCTTAAAAACCAATCAATATTGCGTTACCCCAGTGTCCCTTCCTGCCCCACCCATGTTGTTCCCATGAACCACCCTGCATTTTTTTCAGTTTTTTCGTTTTTCTTTTCAGATGTTAAAATGTTTTTTGGCTGACTTCAAGTGCTTTTGGGATGTGCACTCTCATGTGCAACCTCACAAGGCACACATTCACGCACGCACGCACGCACGCACACACACACACGCACGCACGCACGCACGCACGCACGCACGCACGCACGCACGCACTGACGCA
This sequence comes from Paralinhomoeus sp. GSCO2_6, assembly GCA_030248085.1. Lineage (NCBI taxonomy): Eukaryota > Metazoa > Nematoda > Chromadorea > Monhysterida > Linhomoeidae > Paralinhomoeus > Paralinhomoeus sp. GSCO2_6. The sequence continues at coordinate 10,146 of JASAMY010002881.1, forward strand.
CGCACGCACGCACGCACGCACGTCCACCCGCACTCTTGCATGCGCGCACGCACACACCGACGCACGCAAGCACGCCCGCACTCTCGCTAGCACGCACTCGCGTACGCACGCACGCACGCACGCACGCACGCACGCACGCACGCACGCACGCACGCACACACGCACGCACGCACGCCTGCACTCTCGCACGAACGCACACACGCACGCACGCACGCACGCACTCACGCACCCACGCAAGCACGCACTGACGACTCTCGCACGCACGAACGCACGCACGCACGCGCGCACGCACGCACGCACGCACGCACGCACGCACGCACGCACTTTCGTACGCATGCACGCACGCGCGCACGCACGCACGCACGCATGCACGCACGCACGCACGCCGTAGTTGACCACCATCTTGGCCGCGCAGAGGGTCGCATAGGACGCGTCCTCAACGAGCATGCTGGTTGTGGTGGCGTCCTCGTGGTCGGGCTTGGGGTAACGAGCGCGTCATGCGCCACTCGCTGGTGTTCAGCCCCTGATTCTGTAACTCGAGGAGTTGCAGCACGTCCTTGGTGTTCGAGACGTTGCCCAGGAAGGAAGGTGTTTGTAAAGAAATTCTACAGTTTTGAACTTGTACACTGTACACATTTAATACGACGTTTCGGCTACAACACCCCCTCCCCCCACAGAATGGTCTCTGGCGTCCCCCGCCCCCCACCCACTTCATAAACCCGGTTACATGTATGCTACTGTGGTAGGGAAACTCACGCCCCCTGTGTGGGTGCACCTTGTTTGCACCCGAAATCCGTGCATGCGTGGGAGCACATTTCGTACATGTCAATACGAAAAAACACTGTATTAAGGAAAAATTTGCAGGCAGCTGCAAAAAAGGGGAATATGTGACTTCCGTAGAGCTGAAGTCCACTTTGAAAAAAGATTGTATAAATAAGAGCATTGCAGTGGAGTCCACTTTGAAAAACGATTGTATAACAGCATTGCAGTTGATGTGGAGTCCATTTTGAAAAACGATTGTATAAGAGCATGCAATGGTATGAACAATCAATTTGCTTGTCACATATTCGGCGTTTTTAGCGTGAGCTATTTTGGCATATTTCATTTCGGACAACAGTCATTCTAGTGACATCACTGTTGCCCAGCTAAAAGTGACACACACCACTGCCCTACGCACATTGCAGATAGAACTAAGAACCATAAGCGCAACTGGACTCTTGGTGTGGTGTGGTATGTATTTCAATGCTGCTGATTACGGATTCTCAAAGGACAGGTAAATGAGAAGTTTCGAAACGGTAATGTAGATTGTGTTTGTAGAACAGCTCCTTAAATTATACCTGAAGTGCCTGTTGTGCATATTCTCCATCCATTAACACAACAAATTTCTGTTACTGTGCTTCAAAGAATCAGTTATCCCAATTCCAGACTGCACGTATGTTTGCAGAATAGAACAATTTGTAGGTATCGTAATTCGAACTGTGGTAGAATCAAAATATTCTATTCATTGGCTCATCATTTCCAACTTACAAAATATTTGAGTGTCTATGTACGTGCGTGCGTCCGCGTGTGAGTGTGTGCGTAGGTTGATATGCGCTTTTACGCTAAGTGCCACTGTATTCTGTCATCATGTAGCGAGCGCTAAAAACGCCGAATATGTGACAAGCAAATTGATTGTTCATACCATTGCATGCTCTTATACAATCGTTTTTCAAAATGGACTCCACATCAACTGCAATGCTGTTATACAATCGTTTTTCAAAGTGGACTCCACTGCAATGCTCTTATTTATACAATCTTTTTTCAAAGTGGACTTCAGCTCTACGGAAGTCACATATTCCCCTTTTTTGCAGCTGCCTGCAAATTTTTCCTTAATAATTATGCAAATGAAAATTATGCAAATTGTGCAAATTCTGCTGCCAACTGGCTGCGCAATTTCACCCATATAGGTGATGTTGCGTGGTCAGTTGACACCTTTTGGCAGCAGGTCACTGCTAAAGGTTACGCTTAAAAAAGACGCGGAAAATCTGGTTAAAAAAGACGCATGTTAAAAAAGACGCGTTAAAAAAGACGCAGCCTGATATTATCGCGTTAAAAAAGACGCGCGTTTAGCAAGACGCAGACGGCGGCGGCAGCAGCAATGTTCTATGTTCAGCAATGTTGTGTGCCATGCCACGTTGCTGACCCAGTGAAGACAATACTGCAGCACTCCGTGATGCTGTAGCAGAAGGCGTTGGGCGGGACGCTCTGCTCCACTGCAGACTTCACGTCACTTATGGACATTGTCGTTTTTTTGCATAGACGACGTTGAATTGGCAGCATCTGGAGCCGTCACCGTGTGTGTACCACCTGTACATTTGCCGCGCCCTCACAGTCGACGAAGCGTCCCGGCTGTACGCTTGCTCGCTGTACGCGCCAATATGAAAAAATAAGCTTTAATGCCTACCACAGTTAGTCTTCCAGTTTTGGGTGCGGACACTAGGGATAAATTGCATGTTGACAGAGGAATTGCTGGAGGGCAGGGAAGAGGGGATCGAAAGATGAAAGGTTTAGGATGGTTTACATGTCGTCGGCGTCAGTTAAAAAAGACGCAACTTAAAAAAGACGCATGTTGAAAAAGACGCATGTAAAAAAAGACACACGTTAACACAGACGCGCGTTAAAAAAGACGCAAGCCACAAAACGACGGAAGTTAAAAGTGGACTAGGAAGTGGACTAGGAAGTGGAACGGGAACGGCGCCTGCGTGCAGATGTTTGTCACCTTACCCCCTTTTGAGAGTCGAGCTATGTATGTACTTGCTGGACCAAGCGGCGGTCAATCTCAATTTCTCAGCCGATTGTAAACAACACTGCTTAGCAATCGGATAACATGGAAACCATCGTAAACCTATTGCACAGTCGGAGGCCCACCTTTCCTGCCCTCCAGCAAATTCTCCCTGTCAAGGCAATTTGCTCCTCCAACGAGTGCGCCGCAAAACTGGCAAACTAACTGTGGTAGGCATTTAAGTTCAATTTTTATATTTATTTAATTTATTTATTTTATATATTTATATTTATTTATATATTTATTTTATAATAGCGAGCAAGCATACAGCCGGGACACTTCGTCGACTGTGAGGACGCTGCAAATGTGCAGGTACGTACACACATGGTGACGGCTCCAGATGCTGCCATTTGAACGTCGTCTGTGCGAAAGGAACCACAGTGTGCATTACTGAGTCTGCAGTGGAGCAGAGCGTGGCTCTCGCCCGAAGCGAGCTGACGAGCAGGCGCTGAAGCTCGTGAACGCGCCAGCGTGCACTACCTACGGGCTATGCTAAGGCTACCCCGTACCGGCACGAACCAACCGACCGTCAAAGATGCGTTCCGAGGATACCTGACCAGTTTCAGGCAGTGTTCGAACAACGGCGGCGAGCGCTTCCCGCAGAACGCCTCCTGCTGCAGCATCACGGAGTGCTGGAGTATTGTCGTTACCGGGTCAGCAACATAGCTCACAACATTGCTGAACATCGAACATTGCTGCTGCCGCCGCCTGCGTCTTTCTTAACGCGCGTCTTTTTTAACGCGATAATATCAGGCTGCGTCTTTTTTAACGTGCGTCTTTTTTAACAAGATTTTCCGCGTCTTTTTTAACGCGCGTCTTTTTTAAGCGTAACCATGTCATCCGATTGCTAAGCAGTGTTGTTTACAATCGGCTGAGAAATTGAGATTGACCGCCGCTGGTCCAGCAGATACATACATTATACGATTGTGGAAAAAAGGCGTAACATGGGATCTACATACATGTATCTCGGCTCTCAAAGGGTAAAGCGACAAACATCTGCACGCCGCCCGCCTTCCCGTTCCACTTCCTATTCCACTAAGGGGCCGCCTGGAGATCTGCTTCGTCTTTTTTAACCTCAGTCGTTTTTTGGCTTGCGTCTTTTTTAACGCGCGTCTTTTTTAGCGCGCGTCTTTTTTAACATGCGTCTTTTTTAACTTGCGTCTTTTTTAACTGACGCCACTGCTAAAAGCGGCTACGCTCAACTAGCTGGGCCAACTGCCTCCCTTCTGGGAGTGGGTGAAAGCCCCAACTGCTTTTTGAAAAAATGCTGTAAGTGTGGAACATTGTATCTTGCGTAATTTGAAAATGGAAAATTAACTGCGCATTGATGAATTGCATATCAAATGACTCGGATAGACGTCACGAGCACTGTATGTGTGGCAACGCACGCATACAAGCACGCACGCACGCGCGCGCACATTGGCACGCACGCATGCACTCACGATATATATATATATATATATATATATATATATATATATATATATATATATATATATATATATATATATATATATATATATCTACATATATATATGGATATATGGATTATATATGGATATATGGATATATATACATGCATGCACGCACGCACAGGCTTATGTCGAAACATACGTACACGCACGCACGCACGCACGCACGACGCACGTACACCCTCGTCCACGCACGCACGCACGCACGCACGCTCGCACGCACGCACGCACGCACGCACGCACGCTCGCACGCACGCACATACGCTCGCACAGAGGAGCACAGAATTTGGGCCAACCGCACGCACGCACGCACGCACGTGCACGCACGCAGTCACGCACGCACGCACGCACGCACATACGCTCGAACAGAGGAGCACAGAATTTGGGGCAATTTCTGTCAACGGGGTGAACGCCCATCACGATCAACAGAGCAGCAGTGAATTTGGCGCCACCAACTGTCAACGGGGTGAACGCCCATCACGATCAACAGAGCGGCAGTGAATTTGGCGCCACCAACAGTCAACGGGGTGAACGCCGATCACGATCTACATATCATCAGTGAATTTTGCGCCATCTACTGTCAACTGGGTGTTCGCCCATCACGATCATCAGAGCAGCAGTTAATTTGGCGCCACCAACAGTCAACGGGGTGAACGCCCATCACGATCAACAGAGCAGCAGCGAATTTGGCGCCACGAACTGTCAACGGGGTGAACGCCCATCACGATCAACAGAGCAGCAGTGAATTTGGCGCCACCTACAGTCAACAGGGTGAACGCCCATCGGCGCACCTGCTTGCAGTCAGCATGATCATGTCGACCATCATATGCAAAATCAGTAGCTTTATTCCTTAACATACACATGGCGGCCAAAGGCCGCATGCGCCTCTAGTTTGACTAAAACGATGCTAAATACGCTTAAAGGCTTTAGGGAAGCACTGTACTTGTGTTTGACACTCTAATAGGCTAAAAGTATTATAGTACAGGTATTTGGCGCCAATGATGGCTCCTAAGTCAATTTAAAAAAAATTTTTTTTTTTTTAAATAAAAAAAAAATACTTGAAATTTTTTTTTTATGCAACCCTGGCCGTCACTCTCAAAGAATTTGTCGGTATTCGCATAAGGGTAAAGCGACTAGGAAATTAGCCGAAATTGAAAACAAGGAAGAGTTTACGATGCGTCGTATTCAACAGGTGGAGGCGGCGCCGTCCTCCTTGGATAATTCACGACTGCTCTTATACCAAAAATCCAAAAAACACGGCGGCGGCGTGGCTGCACGTCTCTAAAGACACGGCGGCGGGAAAATGTGCGCCGCCATTGCATACGTCAAGGTGGACGGGCACGACGGCATTGTCCTACATTTTCTGTAAGCGTCGGCAAAAGCGGCAGCGTCAGCGAAAGCGTCGGCAGCAGCGGCAACGGTGTCGACGGCGGCGCTGACGACAGCTCCTGTAGCGGCATCCGCGCTCCTGGCGGCGGCCAGAAGCGTTGGCGGCGGTCTGCGTCTGCCGCACAATGTCTGTCTGTTTGTCTGGTGGTAGTGCGTTCCCGTCGTCTACTGCGTGTGCATTTTTTGTTTCCTATGGAAGTCGCATAAAAAAAATGAAACAGGTCGAAAACAAGGGCCACAGTACGCTCTTTAATACGCTGAAAGGCGCGCATTTAACCGAAGATCATTGAAAGACCGGAGGCAACGCGTTGTCAGTTTTGCATGGGTCAAAAAGACCGAGACCGAGACCGAGACCGATGCGAAGACCGAGACCGAGACCGAGACCGATGGGAAGACCGTTAATTATGAATCAGCCTTAAAACGAGTTTTTTTATGTATTTGTTTGGCCATTCAAGGGTGAATCACAGTATGACATGACATCTTACATATATAGTCTGAGCCCTCTTTTCCTTTTGAAAGAAACTAGTGGGGTCCCCAAAGCCCCCCCCCCCCCCAGTTACAGGTATGTTCGTACTGTTGCCGGTTGCTCGGCTGCCTCCCGCGGCGCGCGCGCCCGCCCCGGCTATAGGCCTCAGCCGCCCCCCCCCGAGGCCCCACACAGCATAAATCACACCCAACTCCCCCCCCACACCCCCACCAGGCCAGCAATGGAAAACGCGTGTACATACAACTGCGGTTAAACAAAAACGCCGACGCTCTTACACGCACAACAGAAACGATCAGAAATCAGAAACGCAGCCATAAACATGCACGCCAGAAGACAATTCGTCTCTATCTGTTCGCCCATTGGGGATTCACGTAGGCGACCATGGCGACTTTATAAACCAGTACAGTCGCGATCTGAACAAAGACGTGCTTGTTGAAGCGGCGTGCAGTTTTAGACCGTTAATTAATTTGTTTTCACACGATGGCTGTATAATTATGGAAGAGCACGCCCAGGCAGCTGCGACAAATCAAACACAAGAGCCGTAATAACGCCAGCGCAGCGCCAGGAATTCGCTTGTGGGCGGGGCACTGCTTGTTTTGCCGTGTAAGCGCACAAATTCCAAATGTGCGGCAGTGGCGTATCCCAGGGGCACTAGGCGGGGGGGGGGGGGTGTGTGATAAGGGCAAAGGGAGGCCGTCAAAGGATACCCATGCCCGTGACGCCTTCCCGTCTAAAAGCAACACAATTAGCCAAAGACGCTCGCACAGAGCGCCATCCGTAATCTAGGGAAGCGATGGCACGAGAAAACGCAATAATAGGAAAATACCCGTTTTAGTGGATCCATCAAGAATCGAACCCAGAACCGTGCGCGTAAGAGGCCGATTCTCTACCACTACGCCATACGCTGACACGCTAAAAAGGGGGAGGGGGAGACACGCAAAAAAGAACCTGTAGTGGGACGAGAAGTGCGATGAGAAGCCGGAAGGCGGTGGCGTAATAAATGCAGGCACAGAGCGGCAACAGCGCAAGGATCTGCACGGCCAACAGGGACAGGGCATATCGGCGACTCAAATCCCTGCAACGTAAACGTCCGAATGAAGCAACGATACACCGCAACAAGCTATTTATTCTGCCACATCAATCGTGCTGTAGAAGTGAAGAGGAGAGGAGTAGAAACGGGCTGTGACAATTGGAAAGAGGGGGGGGGGGGCAGTGGGAGACGGCAACTACAAGGTTAGGTGAGGGGGGGGGGCAAAGTGGGTGTGTGTGGGTGTGGGGGGGGGGAGGGGGAGTAGTGGCGGCTGACTGATTGAACGTTGTATGCTTTGGGGGGGGGGGGGGTGGATAAGAGGGTTCGTTGTACGCTTTGGCGAGTGAGGAGCTCATCCACGGGCATTGCTCGATTGCGACACAAAGCCTGCCGACCTTCGGCCGACATTGCGTCACGAGAGCACGACTCTCACGCAGCGGCCTTACCTGAGGAGGGGGTCGCGCGCGTCGATGGGCCATCCGTTGCAGGCGAGATAGCTGAGTGAGATGGACGAAGTTGAGATGAGCAAGGCCACCGAGACCGCTTCGTCACGCGCATAGAAGCAGAGCAGCGCCACGGAGCACAGCAACAAGGCGCGCCCGCAGCGAGCAGTGCAGAACATTTCCCTTGAGAGATCCTTCAGAGATGGATAGACAGGCCGTGCGTCGCGTCACCTGTTCTCCACAAACGGAACAGCGCAACAAAAGAACACACTCGTGCACGCCCAGGCAAAACGTGCAGATATACAAAGCGTTGGTAGCTCAAGCAAAGTCGGTACCCAATTCTAGTGAGCGCACATATATTTCCCGATTCAAAGCAGTGGTATGCAAGCAACAAATCCACACCGGTAGCAAGCGCCAATGCTCGTACATACGTGCGCCAACGCTTGCATTGCAAAATGCACTGCGCAGCTTGTTGTACGCGGAAAAAGTGATATATATGGACCCGCGGATTAAAGCGCATTAAAGTACACACATTCGCTGTCTAATTATTCTAGTACGAGACATACCTGCAACCGGGCCTGAGCGAGTGGGGGGGGGGGGGTCTGAGATTTGGGGGGGGGGCTGACTGGAGCAAAAAGTGGGGGGGGGGTAGCTGGCCATTTTTTTGAGTTATACAGTACTGGTACTTTTTGGTCAAAATGGGTATAATAGGGTCCAAACCGTGTTAGTTAGCTGTTTCATGGTCATATATAACACTGAAAAGCACTGAAAAACACCAACATTTACTCACTTTTGTCGTTTTAGACAGGGTGAAAATACCTCGAGAAAATTCTGGGGTGGGAGTGGGTTTGGGTGTTGAAAAAATAATGGGGGGAGGGTAACCTCCCGTTACAGGTATGGTACCAGGGGCGCAGCTGCTGATGCACATAGCGAGACCTCACAAAAAGCAATGCGCAAGCAATCACCTCCGTGCAAAGACAGACTCTCACTACGCGAGTGTTAGTTAGCGCGCTCAGCTCACGACAACTCTACTACGTCTACAGGCCACACTTTTTCACCAGACTGCATCCTGCAAGTGCAAGGAGACGTGGGCTTTCCTTCAGAGGCAGCAATGTCAGAGGGACGCATAGAGGCATGGAGGTGGTGGGCGATCAGACGAGCGGCACTCCCTGCTCCGAGTACCAGAGGACGGCGGAGGCGGTGAGGTAGGCGAGCAGCGACTGGCAGCACACCACGACGGCCATCTTGACCAGGTGCTCGCCCCCACTCAGCGCCGACACCACCGCCAGCACGGACAGGATCGACGCGTGCAGGCACTAAGACAGGTTGACGTGCGCGCGCGCGAGCGCGTGCGTGCGCGTCGGCGGACCATGGTGACGAAAGCGATGGCTAGAAAGAGCCACTTCTCCGTGCAGAGACCGCCGGCCAGAAGCAGCGGCGTCGCAGTCGTCACCGCCACCGAGATCAGCAGAAACGGCCAGTCGTCCCTAGATCAGACAACCAACATTGCCCCAGTCTGGCGCCACGCCAGGCTGCCAATTATTCGGAAAGCACAACTGTGTAACAAGCACTCACTTTCCCAGCATGAGGCCGCTCCTTCTGACGCTGGGAATCAGTAGAAAAACTGCGAGCACAAGCAGCAGTAGAATGCTCAGCAAAACCGCCAACCAACCTCCCGTCTGAAATGGAAAACAAACTTGAAATCCAGGTCAAGTACCGTAAAGTTTCCAGGGCACAACAAAACACTTGAAGGAAGTGCACTTTAACGACTTTTGACTGCTAAATAAAGTTGTTATTCAGTCGGACTACAACGATTTCGACTATCAAAGCTTGGTTTGACAGCCTCCAGAACACCTCCACCACTGCAAATATGGGTATTTAGCTAGTTCAGAGTCAGACTGCTACTAGGTGGATTTATAGACTCTAAACTCTAAATACACAAAAAAACCTTGCCACTTCTTGTAGCACTTTTTGGACAATTTTGACAAATTTCTGTTCATTCATTAAAAAATTTCTGATTAAACATTTTTTTAAAGTTTTATTTTTAATTGTCCAAGCCTGGACACGATACGGGGCGTGAGGCGACGGTCATAGAAAACGTCGCCACGAGAGTCTATAATCTAAGCATACAACCTATCTATCTACTCTAGACCTTGCCTGGTTCAATCAACAGAACAAACAATAAACGAAACGGACTTTCGGGTGAAGACAGCAAAAAGTCAGCCTCCCTCGATGTCGTCGAAACCGAATGTCGTCCTGAACCTCGGCATTTACCATTTTTCGGTTAACATTTGTTTCTCAGATTGTATGCAAATTAATTATCGATGAAGATGCATAAGAGGCACGAATACGGTCAGTTGCGCACAGTATCATTTGAATGATTTATTTCCAAAGGGTATGCAAATAAAGTTCAGCTAAAGTGTTATGCCGCTCATCGTTTGCAGCGCACCACTCTGTTCAGAAACATTGGGGAAGTTTATCACTTGTTAGCTAGATACTGATATATTAGCCATGCTTAGCTTTAGCATACATATGATTTGAATTGCTTAAAGAGGGGCCCCTAGTTTCCATCCCAGAACATAACATACCGTAAATCCTCCAATAGTGCCCCGGGGCACTATTTTTTCGACCTCTCCTTACCCGGGGGGCACTATTGGAGGGGGGGCTTCTATTATTTCAACCTTAGAATTTTGAATGGTAATGCTAGTTTCGCTGTCAAAATTGCCGATTTTTCGGTGATTTTGATCACTTTTGCCACATTTAATAGTTGTTTTACCGTTAATAGTTGCTGAAACGTACTATTATTGGTTAGTAGTAGTGTGTATACACGATATAACTGTACCTACCACTATATTTTTGCCCATAAAAGGCACATGGCACAACATAGCCCTTACCCCCGGGGGCACTATTGGAGGGGGGCTCTATTATTTCAACCTTGCCGTACCCGGGGGCACTATTGGAGGGGGGCACTATTGGAGGGGGGTTGTATTGGAGGATTTACGGTAAGCTATCCCAGAACTCAGCCGTGAACGTGGCGCCAGACCTCAAACGTCTGACCCACGCACACGCTTCAAGCCTACCAATCCTACGTCCTAGAGCCCAGATCTAGGCCGTCTAGGAAGGCAGCGGCGGAAGGGCGGCAGCCACGGCCCCTTCGCTTAACGCACGCCTGTACCGGGCAGGAACGCCTTTAGACTCTCCGACTCTGACGCGAACTCAAGTCGGTCTGATTCTTGACGCCGTCAAGCTATAATAGTTTATATCGAAGTAAAATATCGAAGTTTCGGGATCGAACTGAACAGTATTTAAAAATTGAATGGTCGTGGGTTGGCAGCGAATAATGAAAAAGATGGCTGTTGAAGATCAGTCGAGCCAAGGCAGCAGCTAATAAACAAGCAAGGATGGGCGAGAACGCTACCGCATCCGCAATTTCGGACGTTCGCAAGTTAAGTTTTAATTTTATTAAATTTTATTTTGCCTAGATACTTGTATTATTATTTCTTTCTAATTTGCTAGGTAGTTGGTAGAAAAGAGCTGGTCACTACTGAGGAGGTCCCGCCAGCTCGGGCGTCTAGTGGTTGAGGGACCGAAACGCCCTAGGTTACAGTTCGGATTAAAAGTTAATTTAATTCGTCTGATTTTCTGTCTTCTGTTTTTCTGCTGCGCTGGTCATTCAGGACACAAGGACTCAGTGGGATGCCGGTTGGAGCAACAACTGCTTACAAGATCGGCTTTGCACCCAAGCTCCAACTTCGTTCTATTTGAATTCGATCTATTCATATTTTGACACCTTACCCTGCGTATATATATCAAAATTTAATAAAGGAGAACCGCTCGGTAACAGACGGACGAACGAACAGAAAATTACGAAATTTATCGTCCGTATATGAAATAAACTCGTCGCGTTGACGCGCGGCAAAAAAAAAGAACGCAGCGACGTATGCATGTTGAACATGGAACGCAAACATTGTACTGTGAGCGTTGAAGGGAGTATGACGGCAACGCGCGAGGAAGGACGTAGAGCGTTCAGTGGGAATAATCCACATAATCCGAATAATCGCGGCTGTAGTGCGCGCAACGCCAGTGGTAGGCGAGTGGAGCTGTGGGGCTGTGGCGTAGTCCGCAAGGCGTTGGATTCCCGACCGCGAGGTCGGGGGTTCGATTCCTTGCTGGGCGAAAACCACGGCTACCCCCTTGGGCAAGGGGTTTAAACCACATGCTCCGGTTTCTGGCTGTACCGTGGCTTCGGCCTAAAATCAGTGCCAGGTGGGGGCCCACCTTGCCTCGCGGCAGAAGAACGCCCATGTGATACTGACCCACCCGATCTTCGTGATTGTGTACGGCCTTGTGCTGTGTGGTGGTGTCAAAATAAAGTGTTTAAATAAAGTGTGGATTGCGGCGGATGTAGACGTTCTCGCACATAAAGTTGCTGGTGTCATTGACGAAGCAGGTGTAGGCCCGCGAGCAGCACTGCGCCTCACAGATCCTTTGGCTGGGGCATGCGGACGGGACGTCGAGGCAGCGGCAGCGCTTCTGGAAGTACAGGCCGTTCGCGTTCCCCAAGTCCTCGCCCGCGCCGTACATGTCGAGTTGAGCCGTGCAAAATAGAGATGGTTTCAATTTAGAAATTAAAAAAAAACATTGTTGTAAAAATACGGATTTTTCAGCTTTCTTTGCTGCTTTCTACGTTTGCCTTAAGTTTTTTGACAGTTTTGTTGGCTTCCCTTCAGGAATGTACCTGAAAGAGTGCTAAATGGAGCCCTTTTGTTGAAGCATTGAATATAAACATACCGTGAATCCTACAATAGTGCCCCCTCTCCAAAAGTGGACCCCTTCCACCAATGGTGCCCCCAGGGCAAGCAGTGGCTTATAATTTGCATTACATAGGTATAGACAAAACATCAAAAAAATTATGCCGTAGTTGTGTTTCCACGGTATGTTCACAGTCAACAGCCGTTGATAAACGACCTATCAGCTACTTTGAACAATCTACCAGTTAATAAGCGTTAGAATATTACCTGAAGTTGCTGCTAAATCGGCCATTTTGATACTCTGCAGATATAATGTTTGCGGTTGAAACAATGGTGGACAACAACTTCTCTCCAATAGTGGACCCCCCTTCAATAGTGCCTCAGGGTAGATGGAAGGTATAGTGCCCCGGGGGCACTATTGAAATATTTACGGTAGTACATGCATCGCGTTTCCTGTGTTGTATACAATGTTGAACATTGTACCTACCATTGTACATTGTTGTAGTGCACCTGTGTGTGTAAAACGAGTTTTTTTATGTATTTGTATGGCCCTTCATGGGTGAATCACAATATGACATCTTACATATAATAGTCTGAGCCCTCTTTTCCTTTTGAAAAAATATAATAAATCTTTTCATTACTTTTTTTAGAAGGTCGATTTTTTTTCAGAAACCATCTCTAGTGCAGAGGCCGTAAACAGGCAGCTGCAGCACCATGTAAAACAGTCTTGGGGCCGTGGCAATTGATTTCACGTAGCAGGTTTTGACCGAGCAGGAACCGGTGAGTCCATGGCAGACGCACCGCTCCTGCACCATCACCGCATTGATCTGCACGGAGAGGGTTGTTGCGGCGCTCCCAGCGTCCAGTCGCTCGACGCCAACCTCTAGTCCCGCCGCCTCGTCAGCAGCTGCGAGCATGCTGACGACCCTGCCGCTTGTGGCGCGCCTCAGCCGGCCTGGTTCCAAGAATTGAGTGAGTAGCTCGTTCACAAACCTCGTTGGTGGTGCACAGCCAGTGGAGAGGTGGCGGAGGGCAGGCGAGCCGGCGTCGGGACTGCAGCCGCACCAGTCGAAGCGGCCCTGCGCGCACCAAGCCGCCAGCTTCCACGAGACGAAAGCGCTCACGAAGGCCAGCGTCTGCGCCGTCTCATTTGAAACTGCACCAAACGAATTGCTTAAATACGAAGGCACGCAGTGCGCAAATTGTGCGAGTTCAACCAACAATTGTCGGTCAGACGGTCAAAAGTGACCGGGTGTCCGCTGCGGATCCTAAATTGGAGACGAATTGGGAGTGGCTGAGGTTGGACTGAGGAGCGGTACAATGCGTTGGCAGCTCCGCGTAGCGCATAGTGCAGGGCCGTGGACAGATCTTTGTGCTCCAGCAGCATCGAGTGCTGCCGGTTGCTCAAGTCGCCCGACAGTCGGCAACCCGAATAGCTGTCGTCCGAATGGTAGAGACACCTGTTCGCGTAGAGGACGCGCGGACGCTCGTGAACGTGAGGAAGTAGTACAGGGTGTATCTAACTATATGCACCCCCCCCCTTAGGGAAATACTGGTTGGACGGATATAGCTGAAATTCAACGTAGATGTAGGCCCAACAAAAATACATGACCAAACTAAATTTTATGCAAATCGAACCACCGAGCCTCGAGATAGGAGCAATCATCCAAGGTACCGTGACAAATCTTGTCAGTAAGCTTGTGGCAGCTCGATCTTTGGAGATTTCGACTACTTCACCCGTTGCTTGGCGAATCAGCAGTGGTCGACCGACGTCAGATCGGTCGGTGATGGTCAATTCATGCAGCTCTCTGTTCCAGTGCTCGGTGTCCCATCGTTCCGATCGCTTCAGCTCCTCTTCTGAGCCACCCATGTTCTGATGATGGACTGTGCGCCTGCGTCGCGTGCCATTCGGAAAGTGACTGCAGCCGCTTCATCGACGAGGCGCACTTAGTCAGTGTCGTTGACCTTTTGTGAGTGCGACATGGTCCTCTACACTCGTTTAAAACAATTGTTTACCATTCAACGAGAAATTGTTGCCATAAACCATGCAGTTACCATTTTTGTCACTGTACCTTGGATGATTGCTCCTATCTCGACGCTCGACTTGCATGAAATTTAATTTGGTCATGTATTTTTGTTTGGCCTACGTCCGTGTTGAATTTAAGATAAATCCGTCCAACCAGTATTTCCCTAAGGGGGGGGGGGTGCATATATTTTTGATACACCCTGTAGAGGGGGGGGGGTGCGTTTGCTCAGGCGACCGACCACCAAAGGGGCTTGACGATGCTGCGCGACGCGCTGCCCACCGAGCCGCTGCTGCTACAAAGCAACAAGAGCAGCGCCGCTCCAGAAGCCCGTCGGACAGTCGCCATTGAATACAGAGCACGTGAAATGCAACTCGGTTTGTCTTAAACAACGGACAATGCTTTTGTCGGCCACAGTCAAATGCCGCTCTCGATGACAGAGCCCACCGTAGCTGCGAATACGTCTGAGAGTCAGCGAAGCAATAACAGCAGGAGCACCGGTGTTGTATGCAAAAGTGTACGCGTCTATGCTAAATATGTATTCCCGTTTAGTTTGCATCCTACGCCGCTCATGCCCATCCTGTGTATGTAATGGGCATGGCTGCGCGTTCTGAGTGGCCATCTCCACGATAGCGCCGCGCCACAGGTGTCTGCGTTGATTGGCACTGGTCGCTTTCGAAACGAAATCACATGGAGGCTGCAAAACGCAGCGCAAAGATCGGTAACTCAGCAGCGCAACTCAACGGGCACGATCTACGACTCCGCACCCCCCCCCCCCCCCCAACCAACTTCAAAAACCCAGTGACGTGTAGGGTCGGAAACATTTCAGAATAATTTGCAAGTCGTCTCCAGATATTGCGCGGCGCGCGTTGGCTGCTCCGCTACATTATTCTATTAGCTGATGCAAATCGACTGTTCGATTCGATTACACATCAACCCACAAATTGGCAGAAAAATCCGAACAAGCACGCTAGTTTTAGTATGCAAATTTGCAAGTTGTACCGTAACACTCGCAACCTTAACAGACTTTAACACTCGCATTTTGTTGCATTTCTTGTCGAATTTTGGTCATTTTGTCGCATCGCATATCCAGTGGGTTATCGGCCCGACACGTTTGTGCCTGTAGTGTACTAACTAACTTCTGTGTTTAATTAGTCACTACTAATATACTATATTTTCCAAGTCGACAGTGTCACATTACATAGTTCCGTTCGCTCGCATGTCACGTCCGCTCTTCGTGCTTGGGATCACTGTAGTGTCGTTGCGTACACTACAGTGTCCATTCTGGGATCGTTACTGCGCGGGAATACCCTTTCCAGGTGTCACGATTCCAGGTGTCACCGGAGGCAGACCCTCTTTGGGGGAGCCAGCGGAACAATGCACACCGAAATGATATTCTTCTTCAAATTAGGATTTAGCTTAGGCTTGGCTTAGGCTTAGGCTTAGGCGCGCATGCACATTTACATGCGCATGCATGCCACGCGCGCCTGCACGCACGCACGCACGCACGCATGCACGCGCATACACACACACAGGTGCGAGCGTGCACGCGCACGCACGCGCGCCTGCACGCACCCATGCATGCACGTACGCGCACGCACGCACACGCACGCACACATGCATGCGCGCGCGCACGCACGTACGCACGCACGCACGCACGCATGCACGCACGTTCACGCGCTTGCACACACAGGTGCGAGCAAGCACGCGCACGCACGCGCGCCTGCACGCACGCGCACGCACGCACCCACGCGCATACACACACAGCTGCGAGCGTGCATGCACATGCATGCACGCGCACGCGCACACGCACGCACGCGCATGCACACATGGGTGTGAGCATGCATGTGCGCCTGCACGAACGCCCACGCATGCGAGTTTGTATGTACATGCGCACGCAAGCATAAGCCTGAGCCTAAGCCTAAGCCTAGGTTACGCTTAAGAGGCACGCACCCTGAAAGGCACGCTCCTGGAAAGGCACACACCCTAAAATATTTCGGTGCCGAAGCCTAAGCAAAAGCCTAAGCGTAAGCCTAAGCTAAATCCTAATTTCAATCAATCACACCCTTTTATTAATTTGAAGAAGAATATCATTTCGGTGTGCATTGTTACACTGTCTCCCCCAAAGAGGGTCTGCCTCCGGTGACACCTGGAATCGTGACACCTGGTGACACCTGGAAAGGATATTCCCTACTGCGCCTACGACCACGAGTACGCGTTGATTCGCAAACGCGTAGTTTCGCAAACCGTGTGCGGTTACGCTTAAATGCAGCACACGTTAAATGCAGGTTGTATATGATAAAGAATGCAGGCAGGTAAAGTATGCAGGCAAGCCAACGTTCGCTGCCTAAGCCTAAGAGTAAGCCTAAGCTAAAGCCTAAGCAAAAACCTAAGCCTAAGCAAAGCCTAAGCCTAAGCTGAAGCCTAAGCAAAAACCTAAGCCTAAGCCTAAGCAAAGCCTAAGCCTAAGCAAAAACCTAAGCCCAACCTTAAGCCAAGAAAAAGCCGTGGAAGTCAACTTGCTTGCATACATCACCTGCTTGCATGCCTGCATCCTTTATCACATACAACGTGTGCTGCATTTAACTGACACCACCGTGTGCAACGACGTCGTCATTCATTGCATTGCGCAATATTTACTTATTTCTTGTGCCAGTTTTGAAATTCATTGGATTTCCAAATACAACTCTGCGAAAATGTCGAAAATGGGCAATCTTCAGTCGGATACGGACCCTGAAAAGGTCACGGTACTCAAGAAACGCGGCCCCGCCTCCAAAACTCTGCATGGGGACGCGGTATTTGTTTTGTTTTATTATTTTTGTGATTAATTTGAATTGCTGAATGCAAGTATATTGACCAGGCGGTTGGGCAAGCGCTCAGAAGCGGGGCAACCGTGGAGACGTCCAAAAAGTTCGCAGCGGGTGGCAACAAACAGCATCAGGTTTTTTTATTCTTTTCCTTGTTTGTTTTGTTTTTGCTCCACGTGTTTCGTGTCCTGTGTTCATTACAACATTTTCTGGGATGCACACATACATTTGCATTGCGCCGCATTCATTTCATTCGGTTTGTTCCTGTTGTTGCGCTGTTCTATCATCACAACACAACATCGAATTCCAATGAGAATGTGGCTCTTTTTGGTTGCAGCTGCAGGTGAACGCCGCTCGGCTGGAGGAGAGCGAGGAGCTGAAGACGGCTGAGGTGGGGCTCGACGTCGGCCGGCTCATCCAGCAGGGACGACAGGCCAAGGAGATGACGCAGAAGGAACTCGCCACGGTCCGTTGCAACTTTCGTTACTCTTCTTGTATCTATTTCTCCGAATTTATGTTTCGAAGCGCGTTACCCCCCCCCCCCCCCCGTCGCAGCCCCAACCCAAATCAAAATGACCTCGAACCCCCCCCCCCCCCCCAACCGTCTGGTGGATCGTCGTCTAGCGGCAAAGCTCCGGCTTGGAACCAGAGGTTTTTTTGGGGGGGGGGTAATTAATTTGCTCGTTCGTGTGTAGTGAGTGTGGGCAGGGCCTTGCAGAAGATCAACGAGAAGCCTTCGGTGATCACGGAGTACGAGCAGGGCAAAGCGATCCCCAACCAGCAGGTACTGGCCAAGATCGAGCGTGTACTGGGACTCAAGCTCAGAGGCAAGGAGAAGGGACAGCCTCTGGGACCCAGGGGCAAGAAGAAGTGACCCACAACGACTACCTACGCACCTGCAACAGAAATGTCTCAGCCAACTCGTGGTGTAGCGACGACAGTCAAAGCGACTCGGCTTGTCGCCTCTCTCGATTTATTGTCCGTTTTTTCGCGTGGGCTCGGTTTTTCAAGTTTGCCCGCTCGTTGGTGCGCTGTTGAAATGGTGTGGAGAAAGGCGTGTGAATTGTAGAAATGCAGCGAATTGTTGCATGCATGGGGCAAATAAACGAAAGTAAAGTACATTGGTAGAGGTTTGGTGGCCTTGTTTCTTCGTGTGGTGGACTTCGTGGAC
This sequence comes from Paralinhomoeus sp. GSCO2_6, assembly GCA_030248085.1. Classification (NCBI taxonomy): domain Eukaryota; kingdom Metazoa; phylum Nematoda; class Chromadorea; order Monhysterida; family Linhomoeidae; genus Paralinhomoeus; species Paralinhomoeus sp. GSCO2_6. The sequence continues at coordinate 28,541 of JASAMY010002881.1, forward strand.
ATGTAGTGCGATATATGGGCTTCTCAAGTTGATTACCAGTACCACCCGTACGTGCGAGCTGTGTTGTTCGCGTAGAGCTTGGTATCTTCAACCTCTCGACATTGTTTAAATTTCGCTTTTTTGTGTCCTCAGTGTTTTATTTTCGGAAACCAAAATTTCTTGCTTGCTGTTCCTTGAACCTCTTAGCTTTGAGTGCTTGCTCTCACGCTGATTTGGTGCACAAATTTTCAAAACTGGACAACTATCCTCCTCCCCACCGCTCTGCTTGACCCGGTTATAGGAGCTTAAGTGCGCAAAATCCACAGCACCTTTTAAATTGCCGTAAATTGATTACTGGAAACAGGCTAGTGTCGATGTTGCAATTCTAACCTTTCTTGCCGAGTTAGAGGAAGCACCTCCACAACGACTACCTGCACTAGCTATCGTCCAACTGTGGTAAGGGCAGACGCGATGTAGTCGCACAGAATCTGAAGACGGAGTTCCGCAGTTTTCTTTCACAAATTCTCAGGCGAATCTGGGCGGTTTCCACGTTAGTCTGGGCGTCACGTGGCGTCTCGTTCCTTGCAACAAGTGGATCCCTGAAAAGTTCAATCTCTACCACTGAGCAAACAGCTTCTTCTACTTTCAGAAACGCACACGCATCACCACAACCACTTGTGTTGGCTATTGCGTGTGTATTTCTCCATCACCTTACATGAAACGATTCGCGAATAGGAGCCAACTCGTTTGGACCTCTCAAGAAGAGGCTGTTCGGTCGCGACGATGGTGACGGCCTTTTGCAGGTCCCCAGAAACGGTCAGGAAGCTGACGGCGCAGCAGGCTAGCACAACAGTGTTGAACATCGCACTGGCCTTGGCTTGAGGACCCAACCCGAGACGCTAGTACCACCAGCAACTCTGCTAGTACATAGTTGATGCTGACTGTCCGCTTTTTATGCAGACCGGCAATTAACGTTAGTTGTCGGCTACGTCCTGGAATTTCGAAGTGTTATTCCAATGAGTGCACACAGCGGGAGGCAGTCTACGTAGTTGTTGACAGCTCGCTGGCTCCGCAAAATTCCAATGATGCGCTGTTTTGACAGAGTTGGCTGGAGGTGTACGGTAGACGAAGAATAACAAATGCGACTACGTGAAACGCGTGTTCCACTACGCCCTTCTCCGCATGTGTGCAGGAGGAGATAATGAGAATTCGTAAATGATGGCGGAATTGTGGCTTGTCAGTGTCAACGTTCATTAGTGCAGACGCGCAAATCAAATCGTTCTGTTTTGAGAAAACGTATGACGCGCACAACAAGTACGTGTCACACGACAATAATGTCATGTACCTACAAATGGTAGTTCACGGTATCCCCCCACGAACGAGAACGAGGCCTCGCGCGAACGACGCAACCGTTATACAGGGTGTCCCATGGTGGGTTTCTCAACTTTGATCAGTTACTGTGGCCTACTGTGTCAACAGATTTTGACAATTTTTTGTACGTACACACTACCAAGTACAACTTAGACATACGCCAAATTCTGGAAAAATCCAGCGAAGCAAGCATAATTTACTCAGCGCAGAACAAAATCACTGATTTTTAGAGTAACCACTGTCTTGGGACACCTTTCAGCAATAGAAAGGCAAATTCTAGAGCATAAATGGGCGTCAAAGTAGGCAAAAGTGCTTTCAATCACTTCCTTCTACTCATCCAAAGAATTGGATCGCTGGGAATACTCCATGTCTTTGACAATGCTCCAAAATAAAAAGACAACCAGAATGAGGTCTGGCAACCGGCGACCAGTCAAACGTCCCCCCGCGGCCAAACCAGCGATCAGCGAATGTCTCGTGCAGCCAGTCCTTGACCTGAGGGGCAGAGTGAGCCGTTGCTCACTTTGTCATCATTTATGCTTTAGAATTTGCCTTTCTGTTGCTGAAATGTGTCCCAAGTGAGTGACAGTGGTCACTCTAAAAATCAGTGATTTTGTTCTATGCTGAGTAAATTACGCTTGCTTGGCTTTATTTTTCTAGAATTTGGGGAAAGTCTAAGTTGAACTTGGTAGTGTGCACGTACAAAAAATTGGCAAAATCTGTCAACACAGTACGGCGCAGAAACTAATCAAAGTTGAGAAACCCACCGTGGGACACCCTGTATATAGTTTATTTTCAATATTTCTTAGGGAGCCGCAGTGGTACGTTTAAGCAAAACGTATAAAATATATGGCAGTCCGACATTGAGCGGGTTGCATAAAAGTTTGCGACTGCTGCAACTCAATGGCGCGATCGTAAGATTGCAGTTGCGATCGAGTCTCTCTCTCGCAGCGCTTGTTGCATAAACGCAATCGCAAGTTGAGAGAGTCGCAGACAGGCCGCGACTATCGCAAAATCCTGCTGATGGTCAGGAGCATCCGCAAGTGTATAGGGCGCTATCGTATTTGAGGGGTCCTTTCTGATTTCAGGGTCCCATATTATTTTAGGGGTCCAATAGGAAAAGTGGGGTCCATCGGGTTTAGGGGTCCTGTGAAAGGATCGGCAACACTGCCCCAGCATATTAGGAGCCCCTTAAGCTTTGGCTCGATTTAGGCTTTGCTTAGGCTCAGTGTAGTGGGCCCAGACCCAGTTTGCGGCCCCATCCCTCGTCGATTTTTGTAGACTGTGGTAACCATCGCGTGGTTTCCACTGTCTAGAGCAGGGCTCTCCCTGCCATGCTTTTACGTTCGTCGTTCGGTCACGATTTTGCGTATCTACGATGTGGATACTACAGTCTATGCGGGTTTCCACTGTCTACGAGCGCAGCTGCCCAGGCTGCCGATTCTTTTCCGCACGTCGTCGTGTCGGTGCACGATTTTGCGTATCTGATTTACTACATCTCGCGGTTCCACTTCTACGAGCCCTGCCCAGCGCTGCCGATGTCTTTTCCCAGGGTTGTTCGGTCGTGTCGGTGACGATTTTGCGGTATCTACGATGTGGATACTAGTCTACGACGGGTTTCCACTGTCTCGAGCGCGCTCCATCTATGTACTTTTCCGCAGGCGTGTCGCGTGTCGGTGGCAGATTTTGCGGTATCTACGATGTGGATACTACAGTCTATGCGGGTTCACTGTCTACGAGCGCAGCTGCGCCAGGCGCTGCCGATGTACTTTTCCAGGGTCGTGTCGGTCATGTCAGGGCACGATTTTGCGGTATCTCATGTGGATACTCAGTCTCGCGGTTTCCACTGTCTACGATGCCACTGCCCAGGCGCTGCCGATGTACTTTTCCCAGTCGTTCTCGTGTCGGTGCACGATTTTGCGGTATCTCGATGTGGATACTACAGTCTCGCGGGTTTCCTGTCGACCCTCCCACTCCGATGTACTTTTCCGCAGGGTCGTGTTGGTGGACGATTTTGCAGTATCTACGATGTGGACATCAGTCTACGACGTGGACTACACTGTCTACGATTGGGCACGTAGTTTTGCAGGGGGGGGGGTGTCCTGTTCTTCTGCGCTCGCGGGGCGCAGGGGCGTACTAGGTATGTATGTATTTCTATGGTCATTCAAGGCTTTTGTGGAGCACACTCGCATTAACAACAACTACACGGAGTATTTACACTGATGCATGACACCTCGCTTAGTGTGACCAGTCTTGGTTTGCAGCCCCCAGACACCTACAATAGTGCAAATTATGGTTATTTAGCTCATTTTGAAAAATTCGTGCATTGGTTGTCTCTCTCGGCGATGACGTCAGCGAAAGTCGGTCAATAGTGTCGCGCCGTCGTCGGGGCGCTCTATCCTCTCCCACGCCTCCTCTCCGCGCGCCACTTCTATTGTGCGCGTCGTCGTCGTTCGCTCGCCCAGACAAAATGGTTGGTGCATGCTGCTAGCTGAATTGAACTTCAAATTACATGCAGGTAGAAAAAAAAACAATTAAATTAATTACATAATTTAAATAAATTAAATAAGTCTCAGCACTTTTTTAAAAATTAAAAATTAAATAAAAATGCTCGAGCCACGTTCGCGAAATCCCATGTACACAAACAACAGGCATACTCATGCGTTTTGTTGTTGCAGAAAAGCGACAAAGACAAAACACCCAAATGTAGGCAGAGATTAGGCTGCGCAAAAGACGCACCGAAAAGACCACTAGAGGCAATAGGGAATGGGGTGGGGGAAGAGCGGGAGGGTGGCGATGCCTGGAGCTTAGTGTGCAGAAAGGTGCGGATCAAAACACCCAAATGTAGGCAGAGATTAGGCTGCGCAAAAGACGCACCGAAAAGACCACTCAGAGGCAATAGGGAATGGGGTGGGGGAAGAGCGGGAGGGTGGCTGTGTTGTGGTTTTTGTTGTTGTTGTTGGATTAGTGGCAATTGGAGACGCTAACGGCCGATGTAGCATACCCTTGTTATGACCCCTTCCCGTCTAGGCCGTAAATTACTAAAAACTAAACCCCATCATAATCTAGTGTAGGGCAACTAACAATAACATGTTTGCCACGAGCCTCGCCTCCCGTCATGGGCCAGGCTGAGCCGGAATCCTGGGCCAATCCTGCGGGCCGAGCCGCGCTGGGCATGTGTTTTGAGGGTGTGGGCCGAGCCAGCCTGGGCCAAACTGTCTAGGTTCAAGTCATGCTGAGATCTTTGGGCCCATGTTTATCCCTACTGGCACCATTAGACATTCGATGGATAGAAAAAGACTCTTTTTTAGTGGTCAGTCAAGAATCAAATGCAGGATCTTGCGCGTAAGAGCCGCTTTCTCTGCCCCTATGGCATCGGCCGATCTTCACACATTGTCTGCCCACCTCACCAATAGGTATGGGAGAGCTGCCTCAGGAACAGGTCTATTCCGCATTTGATTGTTGCAATTGTTGTGGTTGTAATTTGCTATGTTGCTATAAAGAGTGGTAAGTGTGAATGCATTGTTTGTGAGTAACGTTTTGAAAAGAAATGGGGGTTGTACAGAATCGAGAATACTAGGGTACCTAGTAATTGAGGTTGTTGAGCGATTGCAATGGGTAGTGTGCTGCTGCACTCTAAGTTGTACACACAGTCAGTGGGCAACAGTGCGAGTGGGCAAAACAGCAGTGACATCTCTAACATTTCGGTGCAAGGTATGAACACTGTAGTGTTAACTACAGTACAAGTGTTGGAACTGGGCTATTTCTAATAGGGTTATGTAGACACAGCTGTATGTAGAAACAAGAGGCGTTGGAGACATAGGTAAACCTACAACTCTGTAAACACCATTTGTTTGCTCACCACAAGTGCATGCGCAATCGTAGACAGTGGAAACCACGTCGTAGATTGTACTATCCACATCGTGGATACCGCAAAATCGTGCCACCGACACGACCGACACGACCCTGTGGAAAAGTACATCTGGCGCAGCTCGCCGCTTCGTGGACAGTGGAAACCACGTCGTAGACTGTACTATCCAGATCGTGGATACCGCAAAATCGTGCCACCGACACGACCCTGTGGAAAAGTACATCTGGCACAGCTCGCCGCTTCGTGGACAGTGGAAACCACGTCGTAGACTGTACTATCCAGATCGTGGATACCGCAAAATCGTGCCACCGACACGACCGACACGACCCTGTGGAAAATTACATCTGGCACAGCACGCCGCTTCGTGGACAGTGGAAACCACGTCGTAGACTGTACTATCCAGATCGTGGATACCACAAAATCGTGCCACCGACACGACCGACACGACCCTGTGGAAAAGTACATCTGGCGCAGCTCGCCGCTTCGTGGACAGTGGAAACCACGTCGTAGACTGTACTATCCAGATCGTGGATACCGCAAAATCGTGCCACCGACACAACCGACACGACCCTGTGGAAAAGTACATCTGGCGCAGCTCGCCGCTTCGTGGACAATGGAAACCACGTCGTAGACTGTACTATCCAGATCGTGGATACCGCAAAATCGTGCCACCGACACGACCGACACGACCCTGTGGAAAAGTACATCTGGCGCAGCTCAGCGCTTCGTAGACAGTGGAAACCACGTTGTAGATTGTACTATCCAGATCGTGGATACCGCAAAATCGTGCCACCGACACGACCGACACGACCCTGCGGAAAAGTACATCTGGCGCAGCTCAGCGCTTCGTAGACAGTGGAAACCACGTCGTAGATTGTACTATCCAGATCGTGGATACCGCAAAATCGTGCCACCGACACGACCGACACGACCCTGTGGAAAAGTACATCTGGCGCAGCTCGCCGCTTCATGGACAATGGAAACCACGTCGTAGACTGTACTATCCAGATCGTGGATACCGCAAAATCGTGCCACCGACACGACCGACACGACCCTGTGGAAAAGTACATCTGGCGCAGCTCAGCGCTTCGTAGACAGTGGAAACCACGTTGTAGATTGTACTATCCAGATCGTGGATACCGCAAAATCGTGCCACCGACACGACCAACACGACCCTGCGGAAAAGTACATCTGGCGCAGCTCAGCGCTTCGTAGACAGTGGAAACCACGTCGTAGATTGTACTATCCAGATCGTGGATACCGCAAAATCGTGCCACCGACACGACCGACACGACCCTGCGGAAAAGTACATCAGCAGTCGCCTGGCGCAGCTCAGCGCTTCGTAGACAGTGGAAACCACGTCATAGACTGTACTATCCAGATCGTGGATACCGCAAAATCGTGCCACCGACACGACCGACACGACCCTGTGGAAAAGTACATCGGCAGTCGCCGAGTGCTGTTGAATGTTGATGTTTTTACAATTTTCAGAAGACACTTTTGATTTGATCAATACCATAGTCGATTTCTATCGATACCATAGTCCATGAATATTCTTATGGGGCCACATGGGGCCGCAAACGACTCCTGAGTCGTGTAGTGTACTAACTAACTAACTATCTTTTATGTTAAATTAGTCACTGCTAATATACTCTATTTTCCAAGTCGACAGTGTCACATTAAATAGCTCCGTTCGCTCGCGTGTCACTTCCGCTCATCGTGCTTGGGATCACTGTAGTGTCGTTGCCAACACTACACTCAGGCTTAGGCTTATGTTTTGCTTGGGCTTAGGCCTTGCTTGACCTTGCTTAGTGTTGCTGCCACACCATTCATACCAAAGCCTAAGCAATCCATAAGCCTAGACCTAATCAAAGCATGAGCCTCACCATAAGCAAGGCTCACTTACCTAAGCAATGTGGAAGCCTAAGCCTGAGCAATGCAGAAGCATGACCTAAGCCTGTTGTTGTTCGATTTGGGGGGGGGGGCAACGTTAGGTGGCCGTCAATGGTTTATATAGCATAGGTACCCCCCATGACGCCTTCCAGTCTAGAGCCGCATAGTCAGCCAAAGACTAGGGACGGCGATTCTCTAACCACTAGGCCATACGGCGCCCTCGAACCTGAGCCTGACTGCGTTGTGACGTTATTTGCTCAATGGACCCCAATGGGAGTGGGACCCCTAAAATAATGGCACAGTGTTGCCGATCCTTTCACAGGACCCCACTTTTCCTATCGGACCCCTAAAATAATATGGGACCCCTGAAGTCTGAAAGGACCCCTCAAATACGAAAGAGCCGTGTAATAGTCTGTTCAAAAATAAATGGCACTGGCTATTTTTTGTCGATTTTATGTTATGCAGCGAAAATTTGTTAAGAATATGATACATCAGTGGCTAGAGGAGCGGGAGTGGCGTACTGGCGATGTAAAAAAATCTTAAATCAGAAAACATGGCATCCCACAACTTGAGACGATACCAAAATTTCGACTTTTTATCCAGTGGACGGATTTTCTTGAAAATTGCAGCGTTGGTAGTCCCACGTAGGCTCATCTCAATCCCCAAAAATCGACTCGATCGGATCACGCGTCGTCGAGATATAAGCGTTGGAAGAAGGCACTGAAATTTCGATTTCCATTGTAACGCCCAAAAACAGCGAAAATATGTCACAAAGGGTATAAATATTTGTCGGAGAGGAAAATGTTAAACAGGTGGGATGTAGCGCTACATAAAAGCTTTCCAACCATATTAAAACTTTTCGATTTATGCAAGCGGTGAATGTATTATGGTGCGTTTTACAGCATCGCATCGATGAATTGGTGTAACCACCATTATTCACGTGTTGTTTGGAGTTGTTGAGAAATCGAGAAATATGTGCACCAAACAATAGGGCACAGATAGGAGTATGACATGCTAAAAGCGCAGCCTAACTGATGCACACATGCTGCAGCAACAGGTGCTCAAAGTTGCTGGGATTTTGATGCAAAATTTGGTGACTCACATGCCAACGTTTGTGTGTCAGTTTCTCAAGCTGTGGCAGTCACACCAAGATAAAACTTGGCCACTCCTTTGGGCTGTTTGTCAGCTCTCCTCATGTGAAAAATTTTGAGCGAACTTCAAACAACACCCAAATAATGGCAGTTACACCCATTCATTGACACAACGTTGTAAAACGCACCGTAATACATTCACCGCTTGCATAAATCGAAAAGTTTTAATATGGTTGGAAAGCCCTTATGTAGCGCTACATCCCACCTGTTTAACATTTTCCTCTCCGACAAATATTTAAAACCCTTTGTGATATATTTTCGCTTTTTTTGGGCATTACAATGGAAATCGAAATTTTGGTGCCTTCTTCCAACGCTTATATCTCGACGACGCGTGATCCGATCGAGTCGATTTTTGGGGATTGAGATGAGCCTACATGGGACTACCAACGCTGCAATTTTCAAGAAAATCCGTTCACTGGATAAAAAGTCGAAATTTTGGTATCGCCTCATGTTGTGGGATGCATGTTTTCCAGTTTAAGATTTTTCACATCGCCAGTACGCCACTCCGGCTCCTCTAGCCACTGATGGACCATATTCTTAACAAATTTTCGCTGCATAACATAAAATCGCCAAAAAAACAGCCAGTGCCATTTAGTTTTGAACAGACTGTAGTTGCGATTGCGCTCAAAATCTGCTAAAACACCTGATTTTTTAAGAGAATTTAATGTTTTAGTGGTTTAGTAACCGCGACAAGCCATCGAAGTGTGGAATATGCATGGAGGAATGTGCATTGGAAGGGTGGATGTGCATGAATAAATAACATGAGGTGCATTTGATTGTTCCGCACGCAAGGCCCTCCACGCAAACATTTTTGATTTCACCGAATTACCGAAAAAATTTTCACAGCAAATTGTGAGCAATCTACTTCTTTCTTCGCTACCTGCGTACCTATTGTACTTTGATCAGTTTGGAGTCGTACACATACATGCAGATGCCGGTACACTTGAATCAGCTGTGATTCCGTTTCGGCAATTGTGGGTGTTTGCGTCTGCACTTGCTCGGAAGTGGCTGTTGTCGTCGACCAGCACTCCTCCAGACGCGCTGCGTGGCGACGTGAAGCCGCCTAAGCAGAGCACGCAAGCAAATGCCCATAAATTTCATTTGCTCCTCACACCCGGGCGCTTTTCAAGTTCAGATGGCTTCCACGGACGGTTTATCGGTGAGGGGGGGGGGGGGGGGGGTCATCCTGATCGGCGCTTACCTGTACCCCACGAAAAAAAAAACCGTGGTCAGGCAGAGGGGGTGGACAGATTTTGGGTGGGGTGTGGAGTGGAACAAAACGTGGGGGTATAGCTGTCCAATTCTGATTTATACTGGTATGAGTAAAAGTAGCGTTTAATAAGGTTTTTTTGCTATTTTATGGTCATATAACACTGATTTGCACTAAAAAACACCAACATTAGCTCACTTTTATCGTTTTACACTCCACTCCTCCTGCTGGCACCATTCCGGATTGCGCGTCGTGCTTCTTGCCATTACATCGGAAATCATTCCAGTTTGCGACGCCATCAACAATGGAAGTAGGGTATTTTCACGTTCAGTTTATCGGCCAAGTCGCTTTTCCAACATGCCAAAAGACATAAACGAGCCGTCGTGCGCTTGTGCAGCTTGGCCGACTCAATGTAGTACATTCTGGTCGAGTCCAACCATTTTTTTAATGATTTTGTTCAATTATTCGTCGAAACCACTTTAAAAATGCGTTATGCGGAAGATGCGACTGAGGTTGTTGCGTCAGCAGTTACGACAGTCGTACATGCCTTTATCGTAAATCGCTTTATGCAACGACCACTTGCGTGAGTCGTATTTGCGACTCTCGCAAGTCACTTGCGATTGTAGCTGCCTTCTTGCGACGATCGCAGCTGCAACTGCTTTATGCAACCCGCTCATTGTCCATATGTCAAAACGGAGTGGTTGGAGCGTAGTTTCAATGCCTGAGTAGTCTGCCGGTCTAAAGGGCGCCCTGTGGACCGATTCTCGTCCTTGACTTTGCCGCTGGCTTGACATGACTTTGGTTGTCATTCGAAAAGCGTGGTTCCCTTCGTAATATTGTCAAGATGGCGCCACAGGTCCGGCGCGAACACCCAGAGCAGTATGCAGAATTGAATGGCAGACGACTTGTGGGATGCATGCAAATTCGTTGCTTACAACTCTCCACGAGGCTGTCTGTCTCACCGTTTGCTAGCGAGCGCCGTCTGCCACATGAGCACTGTCAGAGAGGACGAAGGTGCGCCACTTGACGGCTCGACTCGTGTTTGGGGTGTCCCGGTCAGCGGAGGAGCAGTGAGGAGACGACGTGAAAGATCAGCAGGCTGACGGCCAACAGAGCGGCGTTCGACAGCGACTGCGCGAACAGCCGAACCTCCGACCACCGGCGTCGGTTCGCCTCCAAGCGTGCCGTCAGAGGTAGGCGGCTCAAATCGATCTGAAATCGACGCTGCTAGCCGCAAATGACACCAGTTGGCTGGCCTCTGAATCAGATGCACCCTGTTCCCTCTCTTCAACCTGACCAGCGCAGCCATGTTGCAGGTGAAGCTGGCGAGTATCAACAACAAAAAGCCCATGAAGTAGTAGAGCTCCATGTAAACCTGCATGGCCAACCCGCGCGTGTCCTCGTGGCCAATCTGGTATTTGTCAACTCGGATACATACTGCAGCCTTCTGGAGATATGATCTCGAAATCGCCAGCATCGAAAAGAGGCACGCAAACCAGAAAAACACCATGAACCTGCCGACCCATTTTCCAAGCGTAACTTCGGCGAGCGCTCATTGGCTGAATAAAGATCAAGTCGGAGAAGTCACTCATCAAAGGAATGTTGCACCTGACGAGTTGTATTTAAAAAGAGCTCGTACGAGCGTGCTATGCAGTATCAGCCGCGAAACTGTCTAGCGATGCCACAAACGGCCTTAGACGGGTTGCCCGGCTGATACACTTCATTTGTTATACTTGTGGACGTCCTAAGCCAGCTAGAAGGATTTAACAACGAATGACGTTGCTTTTTGTACGCCGCGCCACTTCGACCTTTGTCTTTCGAAGATTGAGTTTGCGTAGCTCGTTTATGCGATTTTACGCATTTAACCCACCCAAACCGCATTGAGTGTCAGCGTGCGCAGTCTGGCGTCGCCATCGATGAAGTCAGCTTGGAAAAGCGACACCTCGCAGTGTTGGAGAACTTTGTGAATTGCCGCGAACCCCATTGACCATGGTACAGAGTGCAGTGACGATCATCGTGATCACTCCACAGAGGCGGTCTTCGAACCGCGTCGCGAAGACTGTCTGTTCTGTCGCGTCGCCGCGTCCGCTGTTGAGTATGTCGTAAAAAACTACCCGATATATCAGTGTGTGCGCGTCAGCGTACAACCCTAATATGTGACCCACTTCTCAATGCGGATTTTTGAGTTTTCGATCACCTATAACTTTTGATTGCCTGAACGGATTTCGACGCGTTATGGCTCAAATGAACCGCCTTCTTCTGGGGCATCGAACGCGGGCATTCTGGGGCATGACGCGTTTCCTTGTTTTACTGAAAGTGGTCAATAACTCCAAAAACGTTCCAATTTTGTGGTTTTTTTTCATGTTCTCCTCCCAGTTTTTGGAGCACTGCTCGCGAACGCCAAAAGCAGTCAGGATAAAACTGCAAGTATGGGCGACCCATGGCAACAATTTGTGGTGCCAAAAGATTCTTGTCTAGACTTTGTATATCCAGAGATATTGCCGATTTTATGATTTTTTGAAGGACCCGAAAAGTTTGTGCCCTATAGGCGCTCCAACCGTTCGTCGCAGAGCTTCGCTGTAAAGGGGAAAGTTGATGGCCAGGACCTAACTTAGAAAAGTTTCAACAATTGGACCGCATTGGACGCACCAAAATACATCTCCCCATTATACCAATGACATAAAATGGCGATATTTCGGTGTGGTTAGCTCGGATCGCCTTGAGGTCAATAATAAAGTTGATCATCAATTGGTGTGGAACATTTCATTCCTTAGTACCAACGCGCTCCGACGCACCAAAATATTTTCACTTCCGGGAAAATCGCTACATCTCGATGTGGGTACGTCGGTTCACTTCGGCTAAAACACAAAAGTTGACCGCCTGCACGTGTAGATCATTTTGATTCTTTACAATCCTATGCTCCGACGAACCAATATGGCACTGCAGTTGTGCACGCACGCACGCACGCACACCTTCAAATGGGCTGCTTCACAAACAACTCGATGTGGGTAGGTTGGATCATTTCGGTTAAAACACGAAAGTTGACCGCCTAGTCATAGCGATCATTTTCATTTACATCACTATGCTAAAACGCAGCAATATAGCACAACTGAAAGCGCACGCACGCACGCACGCACGCACGCACGCACGCACATAATGTACCCCCTATGGCGCAGCACTATAGCAAAACTGCACGCGCACGCATGCACATACACGCTCACACGCTTCGATCGCGCCATCGTGCACGCATGTCCGTCAGACCGGTTGCAAGTAATGCGCGGCACACTTCTTTGTCCGGGTATACACTGTATCAGAGCGGATTTTTGATTTTTTGATCGTCTAACTTTTGATTATCTGAACCGATTTTGGCGCATTTCTATACGATGCGTGTCTCCTACTGCGATTGAGGGATTCCACCGTACACGCTACATTTGCTTTTTTTTGGTACGCTGGGGCATGTGTGCATTCTGGTCTGCTGCTGTATGTCTGTATGTGCGTGCGTGCGAGCGTGCGTGCGTGCGTGCGTGCGTGCGTGCGTGCGTGCGTACTTGCGGGCGCGCACGCGTGTGTGTATACATGCGTGCGAGCGTGCGTGCGTGCCTGCATAGGTTTTGCGTATCAATGCTTGTCTTACGAAAAAACACTGTATTAAGGAAAAATTTGCAGGTGGCTGCAAAAAAAAGGCGAATATGTGACGCTATTTTGTTAAAGTCCAGTTTGAAAAAGAGGGGTATTAATCAAGACATGCCTCAAGCCACTTACGCTTTGCAGCTGATCAAGTTCAGTTTGAACAAACCGTGTATAAAAACTGAACCAAACGCGGCAACACGTCATATTCAGCATTTTTGTGCGAGCCACCCTCATTCAGCCAAAACGCAACAGCAACACTTTCACATCTCATCTCTCTCTGACAATGCATTGCCATTGGCCATTACCATGGACCTGGCACAGCCAAACTTCCTGGATAAATAATCGGCACCCTGCTAACATTTGTGACATGTGGGTGGGTTGCCACTGCAGTTAGTGATGTGTAGGCATACATACTGTACTGGCTCCAATTGTCATTCCTCCCTTTTGGCATTTCACCCAATGATGAACTACAACGTTTGCATAGTGCAATGCACCATTTTACATCTTGTGCGTGCGTGCGTGCGTGCGTGCGTGCGTGCGTGCCTGCGTGCATGCGTGCGTGCGAGCCTGCGCGTGCAGTGTTCCATGTGCAAGATCATGGGGTCCTTCCTGTCTGTCTCACAACCAAGTGGCATTCAGTCATGTGGCATGTGTGAATGCAGTGTGTGTAGGTCCTAATAATTGCCACTGCACCTTCCTATGCACGCGAACACAAAAAAATGCCAAATATGTGACGTGTTGCTGCGTTTGGTTCAGTTTTTATACACGGTTTGTTCAAACTGAAGTTGATCAGCTGCAAAGCGTAAGTGGCTTGAGGCATGTCTTGATTAATACCCCTTTTTCAAACCGGACTTTAACAAAATAGCGTCACATATTCGCCTTTTTTTGCAGCCACCTGCAAATTTTTTCTTAATACCAAATAACATCATATACTGTAAATCCTCCAATAGTGCCCCCGGGGCACTATACTTTCAACCTCGCTCTACCCGGGGCACTATTGGAATTCGTTTGCGTTTTTTAGGTGATCAACAGTTCAAAGTACCTGTCATTCATTAATGGGCGTAGCTCTGTGTACACACCACTTCTACATCACTGCTGCTTGATTTGTGTCCCTGTATAACTCAAATCGTTTGGCACTTCTTGACCCAGGGGCACTATTGGAGAGGGGGCACTATTGGAGGATTTACGGTAACACTGAACATCACACAACATAACATCATATAACACTAAAAAGCACCAACATTTACTCACTTTTATCGTTTTAGACAGGGTGAAAATCCCTTGGGAAAATTCTGGGGGGGGGGGGGGGGGTGGGGGAGGGTGTTGGAAAATAGTGGGGGGAGGGGTAACACCACAGTTACAGGTATGATGTGAACCCCGTTGTGTGCGTCACGACAACGCAGTCCAGTTGCCGCAAGGCAAACCTTTCAACTGCTGCTGTTCTAGAGTTGATTTGAATCTGATTAATTCCGATTCCACGCATCAGACGCTTGCTTCCAACCGTTCCGACACAGGGTAGCGCGATCAACACGCCCTTTAGCAGACAGAAAACTGTTTCTTCTATTGGCAGCGGCATACCACCCCCCCCCCCCGGACACGCACACACACACAAACAAACACGCACACACATTAAGTGGGAAGGAAGCCTGGAAACTTCGAAAAAAGCACCGGCGCTGTACACATCCCGAAGCCCAGAGTCACAGATAGCCAACACGGTAATCACAATTCACAGGAATAGCAGAATATGGGACAGATGGGCACGGTCAGAGTTGCATTCCTAGTCTCTTGGTGAGTTGTCGTTGCTCTTGCTGGGAGAACCTGAGCAGGCTGGCCATCGCCTTGAGCATGTGCCGCCTGCTGACGGGCTCGTCGCAGAGCAGGTAGCGCAGCAGCACGTTGCGCACGTACTCCAACTGACTGCTCTCAGAGTCCGTCGACCGACACAGACCCAACTGGCGCTCCAGAGATTGGATCTCCGTCTAAACATGGCAGTTGGTTGCCAACGCTACTTATAAACGAAACGGCACTGATATAATGGTAACTGGGGCAACCGGAATTCATCCTCCTCTGCCTCAGAATCTGCAGTCTTTTCGACCTGTCAAAACAATAAAAGTTCGTTTCATTTTACGTCCTGTTCAGTGCTTTTAGCCACATAACACCAAAACAACGCTATTTTGACGCCATTTGACCAAAAGTGCCTGTTTATGCGTGAAAAATTTACCGTTCTGGACAATACCCATCCCACTCCCACTGTTGGGTCCGGGGAGGACGTCCCCTCAACTCCTCATCCGATTGCTGTAGTACACGGGCGCCGGCGATGGGGCGTCACCTTGAGCTTCTCGATGGTGTCGACGTGCTGCAACTCCTTGGTGAGGGAGGCGTGCGTGAGGCCGCGCTGGCGCTCCTCCGACTCGGACAGCGCTCTCCGGCTCTCGGCCAGCTCGCGCTCGCGTTTGCGCAACTCCTGCTCGTAGTACACCTAAATAGCACAGCGGTTGAACTGCACGCACGCACGCACGCACGCGGGCACGCACGCGGGCACGAACGCACCTGCGTGCTGCCGTCGCCCTCCTTGAGGTTGCCAGAGACGGTGCTCTGTTTCTCGTCCGCTTCTTCCGGCCCCGTCATCGCCGTGGGTCTCCTGCTGCCCGCCTGCTGCTGGCGGCCGCCCAACGACTCGGACGACACCCTCTTGGCGCCGAAATTCTCCACCATCGACAGGTCGGCGCCCCGGAAATTGGTCAGCAGAGACCGGAGAGCTTCAAGCTCGGACTCCTTCTCCGATAGCACCTGAAGTTCAATGTTACTCACCTCTGTGAACAACTGCCGACATTCAGGCGTACAGTCACACACGGTGAAGTGACCACGGACGGACATCAAATGCCCAACCATCCTACTCAGATATTTCATTGCGCACACTACTACTACTACTGTCCCAAAATGCACGGGCTAGTCTGCGTATGCGTGGATTGATTGTATTCCTTTCTGCACTGCATACAGAATTGGACTGTATCGTTTTCAGATGCATCGAGACAGCTGCTGTACCCACTTCCATGGTCCTCTGTCGTTGTCGGCGCATCTCTTCTTGGGCCTCGGCCAACTCCGCCCGGCACCGACCCACCTCCGTCGCCTCCGTGGCCGCGCACTCGCCCCGCGCGCGCTTCAGCTCTCCGCGCAATCTGGAGAAAAAAATCTCGCAAATCATCCAAATTTCCAAAATTTCGGACGCACTCCGAGAGTTGCCGATCATGCGTCTCGCGGAGTCGTAGGGCGTCGGCCTCGTGGTTGGCGACCTTGCGGTAGAGGGTCTGCACGAGCGCCTTGCAGCTCGCCAACTCCGCCTGCTCCTGCGCGCCGCAGCCCTCGCACGACGCGCACCCCTTCGTCGAAGCCGACAACGACTCCTGAAGCTCCCGCCATTAAAATGGGTTTCCAGTCTGACTGAATCCCATCCCCCAGATTTTTGGGTCCGGTCGGGGCCCCGACTTATCCACCCCCCCCCCCCCCTCCCACCCATCCCCTCAACGTGACTAGGTTACAGGAATGCTCGAAACTCGTATCAGTGAACTCAAGGGCGGATCTAGGGGGGGGGGGCGAAAGGGGCGATCGCCCCCATAGCTGGGCGGATTGCGTGTGGGGCGGGCGGGTAGGCGAGGGGCGAAAGGTGGGTGGCAGGCGAGGGCGAAGGGCAAGTGGGTAGGCGAGGGGCGAAGGGTGGGCAGTAGGTGATGGGCGAAGGTCAAGCGCGAGCAGGCAGGCCAGGGAGGTTTAGCAGATGTCTTTGTTTCCTTTGGATTAACGCGCTACCCATACATGCAAATTTTTCCTGCGGCCCTGTCCTGTAGTGAGCGTACAGGTCACTCTTGGACTTGGGACACCTTTTGGGGGCAGGATATAGGATTCCCTAACCAAAAAAATTTTGCCTGCGGCGCTGAGGTGAGCACGCCCTTGGGGGAAGTCAACCCTCAGTTCTTGGCGAACCTGGCCAACTGTGGCGAATCCAGGGAGGGCGGGGGTGGGGAATTCTCCCTCCCAAAATCGAGAATCCAGGGCGAAGGGGGGAGGGCTGGGCCGTAGAAGAATAAACGTGCCTAGCGAAACTACTTTTCCCCGCATAAAAATGCGTGTAGGTGGTCGAAAAGCGCAAAAATTTTCGTCTGCGGCGCCGATTTTATCTATTACTTGTCAATAATGACCGATTGTGTGCCCAAAACATCGACGAAATGACCCAGCATCTCTAAATATCAACAGGGTTCCCCCTCCCCAAAAATTTCTGGATCCGCCACTGCTGGCCAACAGGCCAATTAAAATCGCTCTACAGTTAATTTTTTAAAGAAAGAAGGCATTGAGAGATGTAGAATTAGCAAAATTTTCGCCTGAGGCGCAGTTAATTTTGCACAAAGCGTAACAAAATTTGCATGACTTTCAGAGCGTACGCGATGCCAAAAAGTTAAAAATTTTGCCTGCGGCGCCATTTGTGTGCATGCAACGCAAAAATACGAATAAACTAATAGTCAAATTGTGGCTAGTTGTTTCACCCTTTTCGCAAAACAAATTCCTGGTTCCCGAAATGTACGCAGGTGCTGCTACCTACATATAGGTCTAATTGTGGCCGGTTCCACGGGGTAGGCTCGTTCGCCCCCCTAGCCGAAAATTTCTAGATCCGCCCCTGAGTGAACTGATTCTTATATTAGTGCTCGTCAAAACGAGAAAAGAAAAGGAGCAGACCATTTCGTCAGCGGCAAGCAACCTTCTATCAAGGGGAAAGTGCGGGCGGACGTGGCAACAGTTTCGTATTGAAGCAGAAATTGCAGCGCATGTTTCTTGGCTTTGTTAAGTAAGCCTCAAAGAACTGTTCACAACCAATATCCCAACTCCCGGCAGTGATGTAAAAAGACGGTAATAGCGCACACATATGTCCGCGCGAGATTACACAGCAATTCGTGCGCTGCCGACATTTGCAGAAAATGCAACAAAAATGTCGGCTCAGCCACAAAGCAGGCAAACTCCGCCTTTGGAACCCCCAGAGCAAAAGCACGCCCCTCCCCCAATGCAATGCAGACCCAATACAAACACTCTAACCTTCGTTTTCAAGACGGCTTGAACTTTCATTTTGTATTTTTCAAAATCGTCTGTCAAATTTTCGTATTTCTCTTTTAGTCTGTCCAACTGCTCATTTTGTTCAGTCGTCGGCTGCCCATGCAGCAGTGATCTGTCTGTAAATTTCGCACCATATTTTTCAAATGACACTACATATGGCATAAAGGAAAATGAAACCACACATACGTTCAAGTACTTGTATTTCTTCAGCCGACAGCTGTAACGTGTTGGACTTCAGTGCATCGAAGACAGATTTCTTCGCTTGCAACAGGTCATTTTCTTGGGAATTCACTAGTTTATCATGCTCCAACTGCAGGATTTTTGCCTGTAATGAGATAAAATGGTTCATTCATAAAGCAGACGCCACCCACAATACATCCAGCATTAATAGACGGACAAAAGCAATGAACACCAAGTTTCCAATGGCAAATATAAAATACAAAATTCCCTCAAATGCCGAATATCTCAAAATGGAATGAATTCTAAGCTTTCACAACAAACGTTTCAAATGCGGAATGTCACCTTCATTCGCTCTTCCTTTTCGGTGAATTCTCTCCTTTCAAATTCGTAATTTCCAACGGTTTTTGAGAGCTCTGCCAAATTGGCCTCGAGAACAGAGAGCCGTGTCTCTCGCTCGCTTTCTAACGAGCTGTAGTTGTGCTGCATCAGCTGACGCTGACTCTCCAACTCCTGGTGATGGCCCAGCTAGAATTGTCGATCTGTGAAACCAAAAAAAGGTAAATAGAAAAGAATGAACATGCTGAAGAATAGGAAAGAATAAAAAAGTGCTGGTTTGTGGCTGTGGCGGCCTATTTGGTGGTTGTGTGTGAGGGCTGGGGGTCGAGAGGGGGCGGGGTTGGGGGGGGGGGGGGGTCGGAGGGTGGGGGGGGGGGGGTCGAGCCATCCCTCTCGGATAAAACGCGAGGTGTCGTCAGTGAGCTGCTCAACTCGCCTGCAGTCGTTCAATTTCCTCCTCAAACTTCTTCTTAAAGAGGTCGAAATTCTCCTGCTTCTTGTGCAGTTTCCTCTGCAGTTGAGCTTCGCTCGGAGAAGGCCTCAGGACAGCGAGGGGTGCTGCAGCGTCTCCCACACTGGCAAGATCTGAGGCGCTCTCAGACGACGCCTGAGTGGACCCCTTGAGAAAAAGCTTCTCTTGCAAGCTGACGTACTGAATGAATATACTCCGGGACGGGAGATAGTGCAGGGGGATACATGGATACGGTAAGTAAAAAGGATACTGAGTAAGGCCATCGTTAAAGTTGTATACTTACTGTAATTGCGTACTACATGCATGCATTGAGGAGCTGCCAGTTTGTTTCTAGATTATTTTCTTTTCTCTGTAAGATGTTCATGAATTTAAGAACGGATATTTGCTGCTCACGTCTTTTTCCAATTCTTCTCGTCTGACACGTTCCTTGTGCAACTTCTCCTGCAATTCCTGAAGACACAGCGCTAGCGCTATCACAGAAAGCAATTTCACCACCAAACCAACCTTAATCATGAGCAGGTGCTCGTTTTGTTGCCCGTCCAGTTGACTTTGAGACTGTCGCAGTAGCGCTTTTAGCTCTTTCAGCTTCTGACTAGCCAATTCCAACTCGTTCGATTTTGAGTCTCGTTCTGTCTATACGTGTCTCTTTTCATTTATTTAATCTATTTTGCATTTCTTCGAGAAACATTTAACGATTAATTTGGCCAAAACACGGCAGAGACTATTAGGAAAACACCAGAACAAGCACGCACACCACACACACAAAGCGACCAACAAATCCTCACGATGAGCTTCCGTTTGTCTGCTAAAAAATTCTGTTCCAAAGATGCTTTTTCTGCCGTCAGGGCGAACACTGACTTGCGCAAGTTTATCACGACGTCGCCTTCATTGTCATCATCAGTGGTGCTTGGCACATGTTTTAAATCGAAACTTTCGAAATTGTCAAGCTTCTCATGAGAATTTCCAACTTTTGACAAAGCCGACACTGTTTGTTCCAAGGTCGCTTTTTCGGTCGACAAAGCCTTGTACGCTTCGATAACGTCTGAAGCGACAACACGAGCAACACTCGAGTTGAGGAGTTAATTAAACTAATTATCATAAAATACAAGAACATGCATTGTACAATGTAGCGCGTACTGACCCTTCAGTTTGGATTCATATCTCGTCATTTTCCGCTGTTGCTTTTCGATGTGACGCAATAGATCATCTTTCGTCATGTTGACTGCCGCAGACATCTTCTCATATACGCCGTTAGTTTCTTTGCTTTAATTTTATTA